>JAAEAF010012744.1:0-14140 GCA_011037195.1 Triatoma infestans
TAAAAGTAATGCCTATTTTTTTAGGCGGGCTTAACGTCCAACTACCAAATTAGGTGTCGTGGACGGGGGCGGAAGCACCTACTTTACTATTAACATTTTTTTAAACAAATATAAAATTTAGTTATACGCTGGACTCGAACTGGGGTCCTCCCACTTACAAGTCCATGCTCATAACCAATACACCAACACCCCGCCCCCTGATTCTACAAAATATTTCAGTATATATTCTTAAAAGGTATACTTTAAAGCTAATTCTAATGAAATATTTGGAATTACTTGAATATGAAGTAATTTATTTAACTAAGTTAGATTTTTATTCACTGCTTATTTGTAAATCTCCACTTTACACACTGGCCTTAAAAAAAAATGTATCTCCAATAGTTTCTCTTACAAAAGTAAGAGAAAGTAAAAAAAAATTGGTTTTAGTTTATTGTAATTTTTGCGTGAAGTTAAGATACATAACTGATAAGAAGTAATGTGTGGACGGAAAGTAATGAACTTTTTTATTACAATTTCAATACATTGCTGTTAAAAAATTGTTCAATACAAAACAAAACTATCTTAAAACAGCAATGGAGGAAGGCGATATAGAAATGTGGGGAGGTGGAAATGAAATGAGAATAAACGGCTAAGATGTTTAAGATGTAGGCAAGAAAGTAATGAGAAATGGTTGCTCTGCGCCGGCTATAATTAGCTCATGCGGCCACATCAAACACAGTACGGACACTGAGGCAGGAAAAAGGCTATAGATGAGAGGGGATGCTAAAGGACCAAATGGGAGGGGAATGTAAGAAGTAAAACTATATAAAAAAAAAAAAAATAATAAATAAACTCCCAATGTCTGATGTTAGTGAGCCTGGTAGCAGTTCATTACATGACAGATATTCCACTGTCTTGAAAGATGGCTAGGTAACATATCTTGCTTCCCTATTTCAACACCCTAAGCACCAGTATCGTTTCTTTAATAGTCTCTTAATTAAACATAAAAAAAAAAAAAAAACCTACTACGTAGATAAATAACATCAATTTTATAAACAAATATTGCGAATCTGTTACTTAGTAACTTACACAATATTTCCAAACTATACATGAATAAACTATAACATTCATACGACATTCTAATTACTCTAATTAATAATATTTAATCAAGTAATTTTTCTATAAAATTGCAACGTTACAATATTTAGTAAAACTGACCATAAAAATAATAATGAGGATTTTACTTTGTCTATCTGAGCGAACTTATGTGGAGCTCTCTATATCAAAACCAAAAAAAATTTTTGTAAATTCTAAATTTAAACTAACTGACACACCTCCTCTTAAAAGCCGGTTTTAAAATCATTTATTTCAGAAAAATGTTACAAATAAAAGTTAGATTTTTATTTATGCAGCAAGCGTTTAAAGTTTAAAGAAAATATTTATAACCGTTTTTGAGAAATCCCGATCCCCCCCCCCCATCACTCCAAAAATATCAAAAAACCTAAAATCGCACTTCTGGTTAATTAAATTTCTTCAAATTTGGATTTCTAGCAATGTTTCTAATGTGTATTATTACATAAATGGTTGTTTTTAAGCATTACTTTAATAGAAAATTCCTTGAACATTACTTTTCCATAGGGAAGGGTTTTGCTAAGTGGTTAACGTAATGGACTCTCACGCGGGGAGGACCCGGGTTCAAATCCAGCTGTGCTACCCTTAGATTTTTTTTTCTTCCTATGATGCTTCTACAGCTTCACTGTCCGGTGATGGACAGTGTTGTCTGTAACGAAAGAACACTGTCTAGAGGCTGGCAGTGCACTGAGAAGGCTGCGGGCGCCAATGACCATAGATGTTGATGCGCCTTGAATTAAAAACAAAAAATTATCGGGAGATCATTTAGTGTAATGGAAAATGCATTTCTTAGCCTTGTCAGTGCCGCCAGTGAGGTGAAATTAATTATAAATGAGAGCAAAGCGAAGTATATGTGTTTGCAAAAGGACGTCAGGGCACATCGACAGCTGTCCATAAGAGGGTGCAGTGTTGAAAAAATTGGAATCATTCACTTACCTAGGCCAGAGAATTACAGAGAATGGATTTTAGAGAAATAAACTAGATGAAACCGGGTCTATAAACCCCAATATACTATATTAATACAAATTAGAAACTGTTAGAATTTCAAATTTGAAGAAAATTGATTAACCGGAAGGGATGATTTTACAGTATAGGTTTTTCAGAATTTTTTTTCAGTTATTATTATTATTATTATTATTATTATTATTTGTCTGTGGAGAGGCATCAAACCCTACGCTATCCAGAGCCTCACTGGGCCCCCACATAGCTACGCCAAGAAAAACAACAAACCGGGTCTATAATAAAAATCCAGACCCGGATCTAATACATCTAAGATTTAACCGTAGTCTGAACAAATCGGACAATAACCTTAAGGGGAAATAGCCTAAGCCTCTTCCACAGACAGCCTGTACCGACCAAAGGTCCTGAACCTAATCTCCTCACAACCCAGACAATCTGTCATAAGATGGATGGGTATATTCCTCCTCTGTCTCACAGATTCTACAAAGTAGCCCCATTACGTAGAGATGTCTCCTTAAACCACAATGTCCAGTAAGGAATTGTGATGGATGCCAGAAATATAAAAATATATTTTATTTGAAATTATGAAGAAAATCTAACATTCGCTGGCAAAAGGGACTATTCAGGTAGAAGACCAGCATGACAGAAGAGTTCATAGAATTTGGTCTTTTAGAGTTCACAGAACTTTGGTAGCTTTGTCTTTTCACACCTTCTCATAGGGGAAGATTTGTACTAACAAGAGAAGGCATTCTTTCAACAGTCTGAACGAGACATTCAACTACAACACTTGATTCAGGAATCGCTATTTCAGCATCAGTGCCTGTCATATATTAAAATATAGCTTGTTTCTGTATATTAGTAAGCATATTACTGTGATATTAAAAAGTACTTGAATTCACTTAGAGAATATATCTATTTTAAAAACAGTGTGATCTCTTGATTATTTCTAATACTTCTCTCTTAAACATACAAAAGTTTGTAAAAGCCCTTTACAAAACCGCTCACGCCATAAACTACTACAAACATATAACACATCCACACCAAATCACAATTGTAATGTTATTGGTGTGTTGTGTTGTAGTCGTAGCTTGTGGCATGAGCGGTTTTGTAAAGGGCTTGTGTGTATGTTTAAGATAAAGAGAGAAGTATTTAGAATAAGTGCTAAACTCTTATGTTTTAACTTATGACTGGCACTGATTCTAAGAGAGCGAAAGACAAGTATTCTGATTAAATATCTAGTTCAGACTGTTGAAAGAATGCCTTCTCTTGTTAGTAAATCTTCCCCTATGAGAAGGGGTGAAAAGACAAAGCTACCAATGTTCTGTGAACGCTAAAAGACAAAGCTAACCAAATTCAATGAACTCTGAATTTTCAGAGCTCTTTTGCCAACGAATGTTAGATTTTCTTCATAATTTCAAATAAAATATATTTTTATATTTCTGGCATCCATTACAGGATCTAACTAGATGCCTGAGAGAGCTCCGTGAAGGACACAGCAACGTCTCACTAATAGCCCTGTCCGGACTGCTGATAACCAACTGAGCTCATCCATAAGGATGAATACTGTGAAGCTGGTCCATGTCTGGAAGCCTGACAGACATGTGCCAGAAGACACGCCAACAGCAGGCTCGGGGACCAATGAAAGGGAGAGGGGGCGCCTAATTTGGCAAACCTATCCACCTCCTCATTCCCAAAAATGCCCATATGCGATCTGTCAGTTACTTTAAAATTTAAATTAACACAAGCTTTCTTAGTTTTGACAAAGAGTACTCCACGTAAGGCCACAAGTAAAATTCGCACCCACCACCATTTTTATAGCCAACCAACTAAACAATGTAATGTTGCAATTTTAAAGAAAGTTACTTGATTAAAATTATATTAATTAAAGTAAGAGAAAGTTGTGTGGTTTCACACCAATTTTTTTTTTTTTTTTTTTTTTTTTTTTTTTTTTGTTAATCATGAAAATGGTTAGTGAACGAGAAAAAATCCGATGCATAATGGCGGAGTTATTTAATTTTGATATTATAGAAATTTTTGATTAATTTTCTTGACTTATTCTTTGTGTTTTTTTGTTTTTTCAATTTTGTTTTGAAGGATACTAGCAAATGATTGTACTTTCAGCAAGATGGATGTCCAGCTCATAATGTGAGCATAGTAAGGCTAGATCGCACTTACCGAAATTGGTACGTACAGTCCTATTCAGTGACCCGTCCACTTCCCAGACCTGATGCCTCTGGATTACTTCTTCTGGGGATACCTATAAAAATAAAGTTTATGGCAACTTAAACTTGGTCACCCATTGTAGAAGAATTTAAAGAAAGAATTTCTGAATCCTACAAAAGGAATCCGATTTTGATTCTGTAATGTGTAAACTGGACAAAATGTAATGTGTTTTTGCTTATTTAATGATAGCGCCCATTTCAAACAACTAATGTGATTATATTCCTGTCTTATTTGACTATAAACTCAAAAAAAAAAAACAATGTAGAATAATAGCAACCAGAAGGCAGAGAATTTCTTTATTTTCAACATTGACTATCGCAGCGAATATTCCATACGGATTGTTCTCATTCAATAACCATTTTTTTTTATAAAAATAATCTACTTTAAGGCTTCATGAGAAAAAAAACAAAACTGTTTTCCGATTTAAGATAAGAAAGTTGGTTTCGAAATCTCTCATTTCTACAGCTTAAAAAAAAAATCATTGACCGCATATTTAGAATCTTTGGAAAAATTAAGTACGATATTATTTTGAATTTTTTATTTTTTTATCTGGCATACATTCCAAGATAAATGAATCGTGTCGTGCAGCGCAGTCTGCCAAGCCTGATTATTTTAATAATGTTTGGGCCCTTTAATAAATCCATCACTACACAGCATTCTGTCTTCTTCTCCAGGTCACACCCACTCTAATTGGGTCATATTTCTGACGCCGCAAGATTTTTCTTTCGAAGATTTGCAAAGGTTTCCTTCCTTTACAGATATGTAACAAGCTTCAGAACAATATGTGAGGAGAAAGGCTAAACGAGCGTCTTGTCAAGATTAATTTTTGTATTTCATGATACCAGTTTGCTCTTAAAATGCCAAGCTGATCCCAAAGTAACATTTATTAGATTTTAACATTCTTTTATATATATAATTATAATATATCATAATACCCTCGAACTACTGTAATGGGATCCGAATCATTAAAGATTCATAGGATTCGAAGAGCGGAGAAGCAGACATTTAATGAATCAAAAGTCAATTACTCCCCCCAATAGGCCAAACTAGGAAGGAAGAGTTCGGATTCATATAAACAGAGCGACTGCAGAACAGTTCAGGACAGTTTGCGACCAGTTTACATCCAGTTAGCAATCTCTCTCATCACTTTCTCATCACTCAGCCAGTCTGCCTCTTTATATTTCTGTCGCTACCTAACTTCTATTTTATTGTAAAATCCTTGTAGTCTGTGTGTTCTATTCATTATACAATGTTCAGCAATGAAATGTAATTGGTGTAATGTGTTGTTGTAGTGTAGTGGTAGTTTGTAGTGGCTTGAGCGGTTTTGTAAAAGGGCTTGTAAGTATATATGTTTATGGGAGAAGTAATAAGAAATAATTATGTAAACACTGGTAGATTAAATTAAATATATTATCTTTAAAGATATTTAAATATTTTACAATATTACAACTATTATGCTTAATAGATCATTTGTTAATCTAGAATAAATGTTAATGTCCATCACTGGCATGAGTTTAAGAGAGCGATTCTTGAAGCAAGTGTTCTGGCTTTGAAAGCAGAATGGAGACTGTCCGAAAGAATGCCTTCTCTTACAAAACAGTTGGCCAGTGGCACTGTATTAATTTAAAACGGTTTTCTGTGCCTTTGCTTCCCCAATAGCAATGAACCCCAAATTACCGTACTGACTCTTCACTGCATAGAACATTTAAAATTTAACAAAATCCTATTTTTGATACGATAACAATATTGTCTAAATATTTTGTCAAAACTATATTTTTCTTTCCAATTTCTTTCTCCACTAGTTTATCTAGTTTATTTCTCTAAACTCCATTCCCTGTAATGGAATCCATTCCATGTAATGCCTAGGTAAATGAATGATTCCACATTTTCAACACTGCATCCTCTTATGGATATGCTGTCGATGTGCCCTGACGTACTCCTGCAAGTACATATACTTCGCTTTGCTCTCATTTATAATTAATTTCACCTCACTGGCGCCTCTGGCAAGGCTAAGAAATGCATTTTCCATTACACTAAATGATCTTCCTATAATTTTTGTTTTTAATTCAAGGCGCGTCAACATCTTTGGTCATTGGCGCCCGCAGCCTTCTCAGTGCATTGCCGGCCTCGGGACAACACTGTCAATCACCGGACAGTGAGCTGTAGAGGCTCCTAGAAAGAAAAAATGCAAGGGTAGCACAGCCTGGACTCGAACCTTGGTCCTCCGTGTGGGAGTCCAGTGCGCTAACCACTATAAGCTATTCCCTTGCCTCCCCTATAAATTCAACAGACCCATAGAATATTGTGCCTGTGAACTGAATGTTGGCTTTACACATCACATGTAGACTACAAAGAAGGAGTTTGAAGAGAAGACATGATAGCGCGTCTTCCTGCCTTATATGTAACAATATCACCTCCATATATCAATGTTAGGTCAACTAAATCAAAAAAATATAAAAAAAAAAAAATCTGGTGTGAAACACTCACACGACTTTCTAGAAAATTCCAAAATACTCAAAAACCTATTCTGTAAAATTGCAACCTCCAGTTAACCGATTTTCTTCAAATTTGGAATTCTAGTAATGCTACTAATGGTAGAACCTCACATAGTATTGAAATAATTCTTTAGAGAAAAGCTTAACTTTGTTGTTCCCCTCAACCCCCCCTAAAAAAAAAGAAATCAAACTTTTTCACGGGGAAAATATTTCAAATAAAAGTTTTGTATGGATTGATTTGAGTAGAAAGTATATACAGATTAAAGAAAAAAAGCAAAAAGCTGTGGGAGGGGCGAACATTCTGTAAAATTGCACATATGATTGATGGGATTTTGCACGAAACCTTCATGTCCAGTATATGCAATGGCAGTATCTAAACAGAATACGAAATTTAAAGATTCCTGCGACCTTTCCGTTTTTTTTTTTTTGAGATATGAAGTAAAAATGCCAAGATTATCAAAAATTTGAATCTTTTTATTATTGTAAGAGTAAAGTAATGGTTAAAAATAATTTCAGGCGGTCTTAACACGTCCAACTACTACTAAATTAGATGTCATGTGGACGGAGAAGCCGGAAGGACCTATGTACTTTACTTTTAATAATTTTTAAAGGAATATAAAATTTAGGAGGTATCGGGATTTGAACTGGGGACCTCCCAGTTACAAGTCTATGTTCATAACCAATACACCAACACCTGCCCGCTAATTTTATTATTATATTGTGCAGTATGAGAAAGGCATGGTGAATTTTATAAAGCATTGATTTATTATTCTATTACAATTATTATAATTACAAGGAATCAGTTAAAGAAACAGAAAACTATACAACTATTAAAATGGGATCAACCAGTTTAAGTGATTAAACTGTCCTGTAATGGGCATTTAGCCAACTAATTTTCCTTGTAAATTTTGTTATATTTACTAAAATGTTGTTTTATTATTCACTACTTAAATTCGTATCATAAATAAAGTGTCTTCTCATAAAATTATGAATAAATTAAAAAAAAAAAAAATTATATTCAGGATGATAGCCGTCAATCAGTGCAGCACCTGGCGGGATAACTCCACTGTGATTTTCTCCTCTATTTTTTTTATTTTTTTTTATTTATTTGAATTTTTTTTTTATTTTATTTTTTTATTTATTTTTTGTTTTTAGTAAGGAGCATGAGTGAAGCGAGTTCCTAGAAATTTCATTAATCCTGAAAGCCCACTAATAAAAGATCTGTAATGAAGCAACAAATGAACTGGCACGGTTTGGCATTAGTTAGCTCTTGTGTTTACTGGCACCAGGCTACCAGGCTACAGCTAGAGCTCACACGTAAGAACCCGCATTCACATAATTAACACTTCTTTTAACAATCTTTACATTTGAATACAGTAAACTGGTAAAAGAATTCTGCTCTTAAAAAAAAAAAAAAAAAAAAACTTTGTGACACTCACACACACACGATTTCTGCTGTTAAATACAATTAAAGTATATGATAGTAACACATTTCCTTTAAATTTCAAATTTGACTTACTTGTCCTAATATAAATATAAAGATAATGGGGGGGGGGACACAAATGCTGATAGATGTAGAAAATAATACATTGTAATCCAGAAGAGAATGCCAATAACATTGAATCAACACCATGTAATATTTTAAATTTAACGCCAAAAATACCGCAAAACCATCAAAAAAAATCAATTTTTGGGGAGAAAAATGTTTCATATTACTCCTAGGGGTGTTACAAATGTCTGAACATTCCCTTTAATAATAATAATCTTATTTAATCTTTGTTTCTAATATAATTGTATGAACAAGAAGACATGTCATTACATTAAATAAACTAATAACAATATACCATATAACTATATACAGGGTGTCCCATTTAAACGGTCTACTTTTGAAATAACTCTTAAACGAAGAAAGATATCAAAAAAGTCAACATAACGTTTCTTGAAGTATTTACGCCCTAGTTTATGATGGTGTTAATGTTATTTGATTTTACTGCCGCCTTATACCTTAAATCGGTGATTGAAAGTTGCGATTTCCTTTTGACTCCCACTTTTTTTTACTACTGTATTGAAAACTACTAAAAAAATTAAGAAAAAAATGCCGTTAATTTCACTTCAGTATTTCAAACCGTTGCTAAGATATTAAATCATAAAGATTAAATTTTCGTCGTTTTTTTTTCCTATTTCTTTGTTTCATAAACTAAAATTAAAAGCGGATTTCCTTATTAATTTCCAATAAATAAGAGAGTTTAAATGCTGACAACACTTAAAACCTATTTTAGAACGATAAGGGACTTGAAAATCCGGTAGAACATCATTAAAACAAAACAATATTCCAATTTATTTTACAAAAATCTATAAAAAAAAAAATATTTCCTATTTATTTAAAATGATCTCCTCGGCTTAACCGGTACAAGCGCAGCCGCTGCCCGAGAGTTGTCCGAGATCTGGCGAGGAGAAAAATGAATGAGATGTTCAGTAACCGCTGGATCGGGAGACAGGGAACGGTAAGCTGGCCTTCCAGATCGCCAGATTTAACTACTCCTGAATTTTTTCTTTGTGAAAATGTATGCCAGGGAACCAACAACTCCAGAAGCACTCAGAGAAGACCTAATCCAACCTGCGTAGCAATTCCGGTTAGCAACATGATACGGTTAGCAACTTCATCCGTTGGGCAGCGACTGGTGCTTGTGCCGGTTAAGCCGAGCAGGTCATTTTGAATTAATAGGAAATATTTTTTTATCCCCAATATCTTTCCTCAATCTTTGTACCACACTGCCCAGGTAATTGAGGATCTTGACATTCCCCTCCAGTTATCCCTTCCTCCTAAAGCCTTCTGTCCATCTGAAGTTAAGTATTCTATCTCCAAACTTTCCCTCAAAAAATCCCCTGGATTCGATCTCATTTCAGCTTTAATTCTCCGTCATTTTTCAAAAAAAGCACTAATATTTCTAACCTACCTCTACAACGCAGTCCTTAGAACTACCCATTTCCCTTCATTATAGAAATTTGCCACCATTATCCTTATACCTAAACCCAAAAAGCCCACTCATCTTCCGTCATCCTACCGGCCAATCAGTTTACTACCTATCATGGGTAAGGTACTTGAACGGCTCCTCTTCAAACGAATCTTTCCTCTTTTAGAAGGTTTTCTTCCAAATCATCAGTTTGGTTTCCGTAGCTCCCACTCAACAATTCACCAGTGCCACCGCCTTATTGACACCATCTCATCTGCCCTTGAGCAGAAGCAGTATTGCCCGGGTGTCTTCCTGGACATCGCTCAGCCGTTTGACCGGGTTTGGCATGCGGGTTTGTTGTGGAAGCTCAAGGGAGTCCTTCCCTCTACCTACTATATGATCCTTAAATCATACCTGTCTGATCGTTTCTTCTGGGTTCGTTCTGGCTCCTCCAGATCTTCTATCCTTCCAATCTATGCAGGTGTACCCCAAGGCAGTGTCATTGCTCCTCTCCTATATATTTTCTATACTGCAGATATTCCTTCCCACCCAAAAACAATCCTTCATTCCTACGCTGATGACACATGTGTTATTGCTCCAAATCCCGATCCTGTTTCCGCATCCCGTGCACTACAATCCCATATCATCTCTCTACAAGACTGGCTTATCCGGTGGAGAATAAAGGTCAATCCCACTAAAAGCAAATGCGTTTCCTTCACCCTCCGCCGCGCTACTCTCCCGCCCATCCTCCTTCATGGGACTATAATACCGACAGTGGACAAAGTCCGATATTTAGGACTTTATCTAGACAAAAGACTTACTTGGAATCCGCATACACGATTAAAAAGACTTGAACTAAACAGACGTTACAAACTTCTCTCGAGACTACTTGACCGACGCTCTAAACTTTCTCTTGAAAACAAAAGTCTTATCTACAACACTATTATAAAACCCCTCTGGACGTATGGATGCGAGGTCTGGGGTTCGACCAAGCATTCCAACACATATCGCATTCAAGCTTTTCAATCCAAAACCCTCAGAAGAATTACCAATGCCCCGTTCTATGTTTCCAACCTAACCCTTCACAATGACCTCAAAATCCCTTTTGTTCATCAGTTCATAAAATCACGTTACAAGAAATTCCATAACCTCATATCCAACCATTCTAACCCTTTTTTTTTTTTTTGTTTTTTTTGATGTAGGGGATTATCGCACTGCGACCTGAAAAGATCTATTGTGCCCCCCGAGCCTTTTCCCCCCCCTCAGTGCACTGTCGGCTCCCGACAGTGGTTCTCTCGTACGACAACAATGTCCTCACGAACAGTAGCTGGGCTCCTAGGAAGAGAAAACTAAGGGCAGCACAACTGGATTCGAACCCGTTGATCTCCGCGTTGCTAGTCCAGCGCGCTACCACTGCGCTAATCCCTTCCCTTTCTCTTTCTAACCCTTTAGTCCAACAACTCTCTTCTCTTTCTATTCCACACAACCCTTCCAGGAGACTGAAACGCCACTGGCCGCGCGACCATCTAACTTCTTGTTAGCATTTTATAGCAATAATTAGGGAGTACCTCCACTGGAAGGCATCTCCTAACAAGACATTCACGCCCTTTTTTATGTCACTACTCATAATACTGTTTGTATAGTTGTGAATTTCTTAATAAAACGAAAAAAAAAAAAAAAATTTTATAGATTTTTGTAAATAAACTGGAATATTGTTTTGTTTTAATGGTGTTTTACCGGATTTTCAAGACCCTTATGGTTCTAAAATGGGTTTTAAGTGTTGTCCCCATTTGAACTCTCTTATTTATTAGAAATTAATAAGAAAATCCGCTTTTAATTTTAGTTTATGAAACAAAGAAATATAGGGGAAAAAAAACGACGAAAATTTAATCTTTATGATTGAATATCTCGGCAACGGTTTGAAATATTGAAGTGAAATTAACGGCATTTTTTCTTTAGTAGTTTTCAATACAGTAATAAAAAGTGGGGGTGAAAAGGAAATCGCAACTTTCAATCACCGATTTCAAGGGTAAGGCGGCAGTAAAATCAAATAACATTAACACCATCATAAACTAGGGCGCAAATACTTCAACAACAAACGTTATGTTCACTTTTTTGATATCTTTCTTCGTTGAAGAGTTATTTCAAAAGTGATCCGTTTAAATGGGACACCCGTATAACAACTGTAAATCTAATTATCTTTTTTGTATTAAAATATAATCCAATTTTTTTATGAGAAAATCATCCGAATCATATATTACTCTATCCAAGAGCATAGTTTTTAACTTAGATTTAAACACTTTCATTAGATGTAATTTCCTTTGGTACTGGATTAAATATTTTCCTTCCCACAAATTAATAAGATTCACTGTAAGCTGTGGCATAAGTCAAGGTGACCCATTAGCTCCAACCATTTTTAACTTCGTAATGGAAGGTGTGATGAGAAACTTCCGCACGAACCCAGGAAGGACTGATATGCAAACTTCCGGCTAACTCAGCAAATTGCTTACGCCGATGACGTGGTCATTTTATCCAGAACATTGTCAGCAATATCTGGAATTCTTGAAGAATTCGATAAGGGACCGAATAATCGGTGGCTGAAAATAAATAACCTTAAAACCGCGTAAGTGAGAATGTCACTGGAATCTCCTAGAAGTCGAAAAATCAACAATAAAGTTTCTTCAGCATGAATTTTCCGGTCCAAAAAAAGAATTTAAATATCTTAGGACGTTATTTACGGCAGATTAATGGACATTGTAACAAAAATAGAAGCAGGGAATCATTATTACTATGCAATCCAGAAGATTTTAAAATTCAACACATTATCTCTTAGTAGGAGAGTGTTAGTGTATAAGACCATAATACGACCAGTAGTCGAGCAGAAGTAGACGACCAGAAGTGGCAGCGAAGCGTGTGGGTCCTCATAAAAGCGTGTGCAAGACTTCTTAAAGAGTAGGAAAGAAAAATATTAAGGCTAACATATGGCCAGAAATGGATTAACGGTGAAATTAAAATTTTAAGCAACGCTGAAATTAGAGAAAAGTATAGCCAGCCGGACATAGTTGCTACTGTTAAAAAGAATAGGTCCAGATGGTTGGATCATGTGGAAAGGATGGATATAGGAAGAGTTCCCGAATAAATATTTTATGGCAAGATCAGGGGGAATGAGAAAGAAAGGAAGGCCAGGTATGAGGTGGCTAGAGGACGCAGAGGAGGATTTGAGGAGGATTAGAGTCAAAAGATGGAAGAAGGAGGCAGTTGATAGGGAGGAATGGGGAAGAATCGTTGAGCAAGCCTTGGTCTTCAATGGGCCTTAGCGCTAGGAAGACAGAGAAAGACAGAACATAAGAGGAAGTGAAAAATGAGTGGTTTGCTTGGGAAAAAGGAAAATGGCCACTGTTCCGAGTAATTATATTTATGGTTGAAGGTGTTATAATTATTTCTAATTTTGTAGAACCATGAACAGATGGAAAAGATACAAAGAGCTACTGGAATAGTCATGACTTTATTATTTTTAAAATCCATTCTGCAGCTTTCAAAAGGGCCCTTGCTTTGCACCATACCATGGAATAGCTGTTTTTTGGAAGAGGAAAATACTTGATACACATAGGCTGCTGTTTCCCCAAAACATTGTGTCATAAGCAGTCGTTAATTGGAATTTTCCAAAATAACACTAGTTTACCCAAAAGTTTCTTTCATTAAGTACCCCTTTTTTTATTTTCAGTTTATGCTTGCAACAGCTTGTAAAAAGATCTATGCGATTTGTGAGGCGATTTAAAAAAACAAAATGACTTAGTTGAATCTAATTTGATTTCACCTCATTACTTCAAAAAAAAAAAAAAAAATCTGGTGTGAAACACTCACACAACTTTCTCTTGACTCCTGTTCTCAAAATTATAATTGACAATTGTTATAGTTTGTATACCAAATTAAATGAAATTCGTCGAACACTAAAAAAAACTGTTCAGTAAAAACCGCTCTTCAGTATAATCAACTTTGGATACCACTTTAAACGAAGCTGTAACCCCTACCCGCCCCTAAAAGTGCCCTTAAATGAATTTTCCCAGAGAAAGGTTTTAAATAAAAGATGTAGATCTTTGCATGTTTACTTTATATAAGAAGTTTCAAGAAAATCGGTGGAGCCATTTTTTGAGAAAATCGCTAAAAAGTAAAAAAAAATCATTTAGTAAAGTGTTAAAAACAAACGCACTTCCGGTTATACGATTTTTTTCCAAACTCGGAATTTTAACAACATATTTAATTCTAATTAACATTATTTAGATGATAGTATTGTCTAATAAACTAAAATTGCAGTTAAGATGAAAATCCAACCCCCCCCATCCCTCCCGCAGAAGTGCCCTTAAAAATGAATTTTCCCAGAGAAATGTTTTAAATAAA
>JAAEAF010012745.1:0-11125 GCA_011037195.1 Triatoma infestans
TATGATTTCCCGCACTTCGCTTACCTCTTCATTCTGTTGAGTGGCCGTGTCCCTTAGACTAAGCGGCGTTTAATTATTGTCCGCTTTACAAACGATTCGGTTGAAGTTAGGACCCTTTACCAGTACCAAAAAAGGAGGCCATCAAAGATTTTATTTGGCTGCGGTGCTGATTGCGAATACTAACTACTTCACTTCCGCCTAAACTTTTGTAAGAGTAAATCGCTCGATGAAGAAGTACCACCATCCATGTGGTAATATCAGCAAACGTGCTTCTTCCAAAGACAATAATACACAGCATTTACACCCTTTTGGGAGTCTCCGTGACAATTGTGCAAGATGCACTGAAATCGTTGCTGTTTGTCACTGCAAGAATTGTCCGCAATTATCTGCATTAAATACCTGCGCATTTCGGACTAGTTTACTATCACTTCCCTACAATGTTGTCACCCTATTTACCATGGCTAGCGTTATAATACCCTGTGACCGGGCCACGCAAGCCTGTTGCAGTTTAGTATCCGGCAAACGCCTGGGAATTATCAAAGTAATAATAATAATAAGTTATTATTATTATTATTATTATTATTATTATTATTATTATTATACAGTCATCTATTTGGATTTACATAAAATTAGTTTCAACTCTCCTTTATTCATTTATATTTCATTCCAAAAAGCTGGTGTCGTATAATGATGTTAATATCCTAATTAGGTTTAACGAACCTTGTTTAATTTCTTGAAATAAATCCAATTTAATTAGGCGTGAATCCTCGTATATTTTCCTTTCTTTTTTTTCTTTTTTAAGTTGAATCAAACAAGAGCTTTGCTGTTTTATTTAAGTAAAGAATTTAAATATTAAATAGAAGTATTTAGAAACTATAAATACTTTTATTTAAAATATAAGTATTTACTTAGCCATTCATATAAATACATACATTTATATTTGTATTTATATTTAAATACAGATTTTAATTCAACCCCTTACCAAAGACATAAAATTAAAAGAAAGAAATTCATTGCACGATTTATGCAGCTAAATCAAATCACATGAGTTACAATCTTAAATGAAAATATTTTAAATAGATTTGATTTTAAGAGTTTTTCAACTTATTAATTTCTCTTATTTGCTGGGTAATAAAGTATTGCGTTTATTTTAGATTGTTGGTTTTGTTTGGCATCACAAACCCCTGTTTGGAGGACCCACTGAATTCGATTTTTTTGTTTTAATTCATCAATCTCTCTCTCTCTCTCTCTGTCTCTCGCTGACCTTCTCTCACCGTGTGTGGCGTGTATTCATACATGAAAACACCATTACTAATTATAGTAAATAAAAAGAAAGTTCCAATTTGTATTCCTTGTCCGAAATATTGTTAGGATATCAGTGTTTCCACTAAAGACGTCAACAACAAAAGCTACTTTGCTGAATGGTTTTCAGTGATACATATTGGCTCCTTGGGCACCACTGAACTGATCCCATCCCTGTATGTAGATACGTTTTCCTGACCGATACCTAGACCTGTACAAAGACCCAAACCTACCTGTGCACGAGTTTGGTAACAAACAGTCACATGACTTTCTCATAACTGTAGTTAATACAATTTATTTTGAATGTTACAAATTTTCTTTAAAATTGAATTTTTATGGCTGTGCCTTAAATATAAAATTGGAGGTGATGGATACCCCAGTTATCCGCACATTTAGTTGTTGGAGTAATTATATAAAAGTACAGATTATAGCACCAATAAGTACAGCGCCAATAACACTAAACAAACTCAAATACGAACTCGTAATATTTAAAATTTAACGTTAATCATAGCCCGCAAGGGGTATCTGTTGTATGCAGTTACTTGGGGAGTAGAGACACCATGGGTTACCACAGCTTAGTACTCCATGCACTTCATCAGAAGAGTACAAAATATATTTAAACTACATACACTCTAAAATTTACGGGCAAGGACAAACGTAGTAAACAAACTCCGTCCCTAGTTAATCAGCGTAAGCCAGGGAGAAGGAAGGGATTAGCCCAGAGGTAGCACGGTGGACTAGCAACGCGGAGGTCCCGGGTTTGAATCCAGCATGCTTAGATTTTCTTTTCCTAGGAGCCTTTACAACTCACTGTCCGGTGATGAGCAGTGTTATTTGTAGCCAGAGAACACTGCTTGGAAACCGGCAGTGCACTGAGAAAGCTCCGGGGGGGGGGACAATGGCTCTTTCAGGTCGCAATGCGATAATCCGCTACAACAATCCACATCTAACGTTACAGATTCCTCAGAACCACTAAAAATCCATGTTTTTGAAAAAAGTTTACAAATAACAGTGAAACGTCTATGCCTGTGCAAATAACATTCCAAGTTTAGGTAAAATCGTCGTGGTCATATACAAGAAAACGCCAAAAATCTCAAAAACCCTTTCCTGTCTACTTGCACTTACAGATAACCAATTATCTTCAAATTTGGAAATAAAGCAATGGTTAGATTTTAGATTGCTATAGTGGATTATTGTACTGCTACCTGAAAGAATTAGTGTGTACCCCGTAGACTTCTCAGTGCACTGCCGGCCTCCGAGCAGTGTTCTCTACCTGCCTATCACCGGATAGAGAGATGTAGAGGCACCCACGAAGAGAAAATTCAAGGGCAGCATGCTGAATTCGAACCCGGGATCTCTGCGATGCCAGTCCAGAACGCTACCATTTAGCTAATCCCTTTCTTCTCCCTTGGTTTTTACCAATTAACTAGGACGGATGCCCTAGTTTGTGTATTGTTTTTGTCCTTGTCTGTAAAGTGTAGAGGGTATGCAGTATAAGTGTATTGTTCTGACGAAGTGCATGGAATACTGAGCTGTGCTAACCGTGGGTCGCTACCCCCTCCCTCAAGTAACTGTGTGCAACAGATACCCCTTGCGGGCAAAGCCCATGTTATTACCCCTTGATATCCCTTGTTATTGTATAGGTAGCTGAATTGTACTAAACTGGTACCTAAATTAGAGGAATACCTAAATTGTTACCCCTCCTAAAGCCCCGTACAAACAAACATTGCTATATTTACTTAAACTGGGTACTTAAATACAAAATACTTCAGATAAATCAATGTATTTAATTAGATATATTAAAATACAATTATTTATTACCCCAAAAAATGTATGCAAATCAAAGTATATAATCATTATAATGTACACATAATAATAATCATTCTCCAGCTCTTCCTCAAACTAAACATTAAAACTCATTCATTTCTTTCTCTTTTTTCTCAGATGGAAAGGTCATTATCAAATAGAAATTTTCGAAAATAGAAACAAAAAAACAAGCTTTTGATTTACCGCTTTTGTGTGGTATCTTATTCAACCTGCTCTACAGAATGGACAGAAATTTTCAGACATCTGATTGGTTGAAGGTCGAATCTAAATGAAAACATATAAAAAAGATATGAATCATTCTAAATTTTACTTTTTAATTTGTTACATTAAGCTTAATAAACTGTAGATGTCGATCAAAATTAGTATAAAGGTTTTTTAGTATGACCGCGATAAAAAACTTTCTACTATTCAAAGTCAATAAAGATATAATGATTTACAATTGAAATAAAATGAAAGAAAGCTATTATTAATTGTTTCAGTAATTTGATAAATCAATGAATCAAAAAGCGAAAGTGGGTCGGTAGGTTAATTCACAATTTAATTTTCTTTAACAAAAATCAAATTAACGACGGATGGAGTTTCTTACAGAAAAGCTACTATTCACTTCGAAGACAAATCTCTATTAGCAATGTTGAATTGTAAAACTGCTTTGTCATTTCTGCTCTTGTCATTCTATGTGTAAGTTCTACTCATTCTATGTGTACACAAGCAAAACTAGCATTTAGATTTCAGCCGCTACATCGAGATGTATTGCTAAAAAAAATAAATATATATATTTTACTTAATTATATTCTATATAAATATATATATATAAATATATATAGAAATTATAATATATAATATATCAATATATAATATATAATAATAGAAGATATAATATATAATATATACCCTATAATATATAATATATAATTTATATAATATTAATCTTAATTAAGTATATAATATAAAAATAGACACTAGATAATATATTTAATATATTACTATTATAAATATATAATATAAAACAGAATACATAGCACCCCAGCGCCTCCAAACCAATAAAACCATGTTGGGCTGTTGTTTAGGGAGATTGAAGCAAGTCTTATAACCTCTCTGTGGGTGCGTGTGAACCATTTCCGCGAAACTCTGAGTCTGTTACCACCTTTTTTATTGCCAATTGCCCCCTCTTCTTGTTTGAAGACGCCCTGAAAAGTACGACTAGCCTTGAGGTACTGGAGCGCTTAAGCGCTGAAGTTATCCATACCTGCTACTCCCAAGATGAATGGCTACATATATATACGGACGGTTCGGCGTCTGTTACGGATGCAGGCTTAAAGAGAGTTGTCTATGGTGTGCCCAGCCTCGAAGTGGACCACTGCGGTTCGCTGGGAGGCCACTGTAGCAATTTTGATGGCGAGATTGCGGCCGTAGATTGGGCTGCACAGGTAATCTTAAACGCCCGCCCTCCTGGCAAAGTTGTGTTTTTCGCAGACTCTAAGGCAGCAATTCAAGCACTATGTTCCCATTCCGGAACTGATAGTGTTCTGCGGGCCCGCAAACAAATTCATGATCGGATTAAGGGAGGCTGGACTATTGTTCTCCAGTGGATCCCCAGTCACTGCGGCACCACTAGAAACGAAAAGGCCGACAATTTGGCCAAAAAAGGCAGTCTTCTACCCCCTCCTACAGAAGCTATCAGCTATGAAGGTGCTTGTTGTGAAATAAAAGAAAGAGTTAACGAAGCTTTACATACATCGCGTAAGCAAAAGGCGAGCGGTAAACGATGGGAAATACTGATTAGGCAGCCCCTGCCCAGTTGCCTGCCAAGAAAAGTAGCCACAGCCAATTTCCGCCTTCTGACTGGGCACGACTATCTCTAGGCTCACCTGAATAGGATAGGAGTTGTTGACTCCCCCATATGTCCCCTCTGCCTAGAGGAGCCGATGGATGCTGGACATCTAAACTCCTGCCAGTCTCTGGATACTGTCCACGATAAAGTTTATAGAAATGACATGGAGAAGAACTCCGCAATATACTGGACTGCTAGACACCTGATGGCTGAAAAAGCCCTGCAAATGGCGTAATAAAAAAAAAAGTATATATATATATATAATATATTATACTTTCTGTGAGGTTCCAATATTCCCCACCATTATTCTGCCAAATATATGTCATTTCCGGTTCTTCAGGTTGAGCCTATTGGTATTTTTTTCACATATTGCTTATAATGCAATAGGCTTGATCAGAATTGTTGTGGTTGAGATTTTAAACCATCACAGTTAATGATGGATGGAAGTTGGGAACTTCTTTACCCATACTGATACTTCCCTTGCATGTAAAGTTTACGAGCCTATTTCTCTTTGCGGAAGTTTCAGTTTTTTTTTTTTGTTTATTATTTTTTCTTTTTTTTTTGAGGAAAAACTGATTTTTTTTTAATTTCTTTTCTCTTTCTCTTTTTTTTCTCTCAGCAGAGATATCCTCCTGCTCAGACGATATTGTACTACTTTCTTTCGCAGTTCTTGCTGTGTCATTGTTGATTTAGTTCATACTTTATCTTGCCAAGGTAAACTTTTTTATTTCCAAAATTTGACGCAGAGCTAGCTGTAATTATTCCGTTCTGTTGTATTTCTCGCCTATATTCTTTTTTTAAGAAGCTTTGGAATTGATCCATTGATCTGACATATACTTTTCTCCATCGTTGCTTAGAACCCCTCACTTTTTGAAATCGAAGTTTGTCACTAAAGTATAGATCATCTGGACTAATTTCCAGGTGACTATTTTTACTTTGCCAGAATGTGTGAACTTCCACTAAACCAGAGTCAATTAAATATGAGGAGGAATTACCTAGGAACTTGGACCCATCTCTCTTTCGTACAAGCGTTGAAATGCAAATCTTGTCGCAGATAGTGTAAATTCTTACCAGCATCTAGAAAGAATCCCAAAAAGTCGGTTTATACCAAAATAACAGCGATGACAACAGCAAAAACTCAGGATATCCTAAAGTTTTTTTATATACTTACTGTTTTGCGAAGTTAGAAGAATCGTTTCCTCGTATACCTGCCATGAATGAATTACGATGGCTATTCTACTGCTTTTTAGGTATACAGTAATCAGGATTTATTAGAGATAATATATTGTCCAATGGATATAAATTATCCATAAGTTCACACATTATATAGAGTGCACAAAGACTTAATGATGAATATTTTACTTCATCGTTAATTTGTATCCAACATTTCTAAGTGTGCTACTCATAGATAATTTCGAATAATACTATGATGAGGATCTAGTTGTTCCTATCAGGAAATGATCACATCCTAATATTCTTTGTGGAAAGTTTTATGCGTTGGGAACAGCCTTGGAAGATATTTTTGCTGCTAATTTAACGAACATTCCCCGTTTCGTCGGTACTAGATTTCGTGTATGTGGGAGGGCATCGCTCTCGCAGGATTGTCTGGGATGGTTGGAGCTGAAAGATATTTTAGGATATTGTAGACAAACCAGGTAGACTATCGGGGGAGATTAACTGGTGGATGATTTGAGGGGAAAGTCGGGGGGGATAAAAGTCTCATAGGCTTAGGTTTCAGGCAGATAAGCGCCCGGATTTAATAATAATAACGAACATTCGGTAATTTAAATCTAGCTATTTCTTTTATACAACAATGTACAGTATAAGGCACACACAAGTATTTCTTTAAGCTTCTAACAGTAATCATAAACCAATTTGAACGTTATACAAGGTGTATTGTTTTGGTGTGATGTGTATTTGTAGTAGCACGAGCGGTTTCGTATAAGGGCTTGTAATTATGTTTGAGATAGAAGTAATAAGAATAATTAAGAAGTCACCACTGTTAACAATTAATATATTCTGTTAAAATAATAACTACAACTTATTTGATATTATAAACTTATTTAATTTATTGTGAAACTGGCATTGATACTAAGAGAGCGATCCCTGAAGTGTTCTGGCTTTCTGAAGTGTTTTTGCTTTGGAAGCAGAATTACGACTGTGTTGTTTGAAAGCAGAAGTGAGACTGTCTTAGGAAATGCTCTCTAACAAAGCGGTTGGCCAAGTCGCATTGTATTAATTTTGTGCCTTTGTTTCCCTACTAGCAATGACCCCAATTTACAGTACCTGACTCTAAAATACACTCCTTTTAAAGGTAAATTCACAGCACTAAGATATATTTAAAATAATAAAATTAGATTTTTGATACTATAAAATATTCTAAATTATTTTTAAAAAATATTATTTTTCTATTTCGTTCTTCCACTACAAAGATTATTTAATTGTACTGTAATATTTGTTTTCTTTTCAAGCATTACTATAATCATTTCTTGGTTGATTAAAGATTTGCCATACTTCTCTCTCTAGCTATTGTTGTCGCTAATAGACGCATTAACTAAAATACTGTAGTGGATGTTGAGAAAATCGTTAAATATAAACTTAGATTAATAACAAGATATTATTGTAATAGTGGTCTAGCAAATGAGAGAATTGTAGTCAGTCCATTGAAGGAGTAAAATGGCCTTATTACGTCATATCTGTTTTGCCACAATTCATTGTGGTTGTAGTTAGCCCCTTTTGAATCCTAGTACATTTCATTGCTTTTGTCATGTTGACGTGACTAGCTTCATTTCTCCATTACATTTAAATTTGAGCACCTTTATCACCATCCAATTGCCATTATGTGGTTGTAGTGTTTTAAAAATAATGTACAGTGGTATTAAATGAATTAGTTTTATCTGTATTTTGTCTTCATCTTTTTTTATTTTGGCCTCCTGTCCTAGCAGATTAGCCAGAGATGTTCTCATTTTTGGAAGGCAATTTTTATTGTTATCTCTGATTGGATAAAACTTTAGAAATAGAGTTTTCTCTGAGAATATTTATTTTTTATTTATTTTATTTATTTACAACTGTTATAACCATAAGGTACACAGTGGGAGTTGCACAGATTTACAATAGATGGTTACTTAAATTAATATACGACTGACAAATTACATACAAAACCTGAGCTACAATTATGCGTGCACTAGCTTACAAAATAAACTAACTAAATCAATACATAATACTTCGAACTAAGAAATTAACAAAACTTACATACAAACAAAAATAGACTATGTACACAAAAATAAACATATTAGATGTGTTTGCACAAACCGAGAGAACAGAACTGAACTTTTTACTATTTTTATATATTTCCTAATTTCATTTTATGTATTTATTACTACATATTGCTAACTTTGATTATATTCTAATATGTACAAACATGTTTTTCCTATTTATTTTATTTCATATAATTCATTTATTTTCTTCTGTTTTATTTCTTTTCTTTTCCTATTCATTAATGACAAACGCTCTTAGTTTAAGCGCACCCGTACAGTAATAAAATATATCATCAATTTGCTGTCTACTTTTAATTGCAATTAGTTGTTTAAGTCTGGACTCTTTTGCTACGTCACCTATGTATTTGTGAATGTACCTATTTCTCAGAGCTGTATAGAGTGGACAGTGGCACAGGAAGTGCTCTAAACACTCCTCCTCCATGGAGTTACACATTGTGCATATGTCTTCAGTGCTCCATACATATCTATTACTTTTATAATATATATATTTATTTTTTTTCGTTACACATTCTCAGTTGGCTAATTATTGTTAACTTTGTAAAAGGTACATCATTCAGCAGTAAATAATTGCTGGTACGTTTAAGTCACAGTTAATGCTTTGAAATAGCGTGTTATAGGTAGAAGATTGTATTCTACCCCAATCATCCTGCCATATTTTTTTATTAAATTTTTCTGTTAACTCTTTCCGGGACTCTTTAAGTTTTTGGGGGGCATTGTTCCAGCCACACCTGCTCGAATCCTAAGTCATACATGATTTTCTTAAATTGACTGACCCAATTATAATTAACATCGTTGGTACAAGCTGAATCTACATCCAAAAGTCCCCGATAGCATCGTTTTTTTACTCTGTAACTGGGCATTAACAATAAACTGTACCACCAATCAATGGCTCTTTTAAATACACTACTACAAAGTTTTACTACATTACATTCTCTACGCACCATGTACCCTGGAGTGGTTAAAGGAATACCTAAAATTTGTTCAAGAAATTTTACTTGTGTTTTCTCTATATGATCAAAATACCTAAGTGACCAAATTTCACTCCCATATAACAGAGTATTTTTTACGATATTATTATATAGAAGCATTTTTGCATCCCAGGGGGTACATTTTGTGCTTATCAAAATTTGTCTGACAGCTGCTATCGCAGCCAGACATTTGTTAGAAGCCATTTTGCTTGCTTGTAGAAAAAGCCCAGAGTTACTAAATTTAATGCCTAAATATGTAAAAGTCTTAACAATTTCTAAATTGGTATTATCATAACTAAATTTCTCGTTTTTCTTTCTTTTTCCTTTTTTTTGAAAAATTATCATTTTTGTTTTATTAATGTTAACTTAAAGCAAATTAAATAAGCAATACTTTTTTAGTATGTTGAGTTTTTTTGGGGCTTCAATGGGAGTATCTGAAATAAGCACGAGATCGTCGGCGTAAAACAGAACTGAGACACTATTTTTGTTATCAATATTCACACCGACATATCCGTTTTGTTCGAGAAAGTCCTCCATATCGGAAATATATATAGAGAACAAATATGGGTAAATTGTATCGCCTTGTAAAACTCCTTAGCTTACAAAAAAAGGTTCACTACATTCGTTCTCTATTCTAATTTTGTTTTGTGTATTATTATAAAGGCCGACAAGAAGCTGAATGAATTTCCTACTAATACCATAATTATATAGTTTTTTCTCTGAGAATATGTTATATATATTAAAATATTATAGAATACGTATGAAAAAATATTTTTAGCATGCAAAGTTTAACTTATAAAAAAAATATATAAATAGAATAATAGTAGCAGACTTTCCTTATGAGGTAATTAAACAATAAACGAGAACTAATAAGTGGTAAGTATTGAAAATTAAGTTTAGTATAAGGGACGGTCGAAGATGTAGTACTGATGTTGACAATAAATACGAAAAAGATAAGATGTTCTTGGAACAAAAAAATGTAAAGTTGGCTCCCTGTGGACATAGGAAAAAATGACAATTTCCTTATTGCTACTTGAAACCTTGAGAGATTACTTGTTTGTTTGCTCTGTCATAACGAATGGATTGGAGAAATTTTCTTCGATAAGCGGATATATGTTTTAGTTTATAATACTTTTTCTTGCTCATATTTATCAGTAACTAGTTTGCAAGTACCAGATAACTTATTATTGTTACCTAGTAATGTTAAGACTATTATTGTTACTTGTTTACTAACAAATTTTCATAAAACATACCATAAGTGAAACTCACAACGATTTAATATTGATAAAATAGTGTTTATTTATTTTTTTATTTCCTTTTATTCTAATAATTCATATTTAAATGGCCCTTCTTTTAAAAAAATGATAAGTCTATGCATTCATAATTAGTTTAACAAATTTAATGAAATCCGTTGGTGTTTTTATGTATAAAATTGTAGAAATGTGATTTTTTTTTAGTAATAGCGCACTTCTCCGTCGTCAGATATTCTTCAAACTACTAATTTTGAAAACATATTTAATTCTAATTAATATTGTTTATATAATAAATTTGTATAATAAACTATAATAGTACTTTAGACGAAAACAATCCCGATCCTATTAAAAAAAAAAAATCTGGCGTGAAACACTCACACAACTTTCTCTTACTCCAGTTCTCAAAATTATAATTGACAAATTCTATAGTTTGTGTACCAAATTAATTCAAATACGACGAAAGCTGAAAAAAAACCGTTCAGTAAACGCGCACTACCGGTTAACTAATTTCTTTGAAACTCGGAATTTTGGCCATCCATTTATTTCTAATTAATTTTGTTTGGATGATAGAATTGTATAATAAACTATGATAGCACTTTAGAGAAAAACATTACCCCCCTTCACTAATAGTGCCCTTAAATGAATATTGTAAATCATTGTATATTT
>JAAEAF010012746.1:0-13318 GCA_011037195.1 Triatoma infestans
TGAAGCAAGTGTACTGGCTTTGAAAGCAGAATGCAGACTGTCTTGAAGAAATGCCGTCTCTAATGGGGGATTTTCTCTTACAAAACAGTTGGCCAAATGGCATTGTTATTTTCTTAATGGATTCCAGGGCTTTTGTCTCTTTAACAACAATGACCTTAAATTATAGTACCTGACTCTAAAATACATTATTTTTGCCAAAATTATTTCATTTAAAATATTTTTCAAAATTATTTATTTTTGCATTTCTTCTTCCACTACAGATACATAAAAGTGGAAAAATTGTAGCAAAGTTACAGAAAGTAATACATACTGAAGAAGGTCTGTACAGTTTTTCCAAATTATGTATCTGTGTCATTACCTTGGTATTTTGTTTAGTAATTTTACTAGTACTACTACTTCTTATTTTTATGGTTCTATTGTTTTATTTCTATTGTTCTGTTTATACTAACTATATTCTTATTTGTTTATTTTTTTTTCATAGATAGCCCCTGAAGAAGGTATCTAATCAATGTTTGCCGAAACGTCGGGTTTGAAATAAAAAAAAACACTTAAAAAATTATTTGGTGTTTTTCTTGGATACTTCCTGGCAAACAATTAGATACATCTAAACATTTCTAACGGCCAACAGTTGCTAAGATTTGAAAATCAAAAACCCATTTTCGCGGACCAAAGGAACCTCAAAAAGTTTATTTCCGGAAAGTACTCGATGGCGAAAATTTGGCAGGATTGCAATTACTTCCTCATACCAAAAATAAGTGAAACTAAAAATTGTCAAATTTTTTGCAGACTTAGAATTTAAGTTTGGAATTTTGAAGTTTAATTGCCCTAAATAACTATGGGGTCGGCTATTAAGTCTAATATCATCGCGACCCTTATTTGTTTATTGTGGCAACATAGTTACCTTCACCTAAATTTAATGGTAATGAAAGATATATTGCTCTATAAACTTAGCAAGTAATATTTACTTAATTACTTAACCGGCGTCTCCCTTCATTTGGGTGGCCGTCAGGTCAATTCCTCCCACCAACTCTTCCTATCACTCCAATCTCCATTCCACAGACCTCTCCCTCCCAACTCCATCTTCTTGCCAATCTGCCTCTCCTCGAGGATCTATTCTGTAATCTTCACTGGCTATCTTTCCGATGGGCATCCTTCTGAGATGTCCATACCACATTAGTTTTTTTTTATTTATTCTTTCTTTAAAGGTTTCCATTTATTTCCATTTTTCTCCTTAATGTCTATATTCCTAACTTTGTCTATTCTGTTTTTTTTTATGCATCGTCTCCGATATGTCCATCTGTATCACCTTAATCCTCGTATGGATATTCGGAGTAAAGGTCCAGGTATCAGCTCCATACGTGAGGATTCCTTCAATAATGGAATAAAATTTTCTTTTTTTTATTTTCTGTGGTAAAGGTTTTGCCCCACAGCACCGGATGAAGCATTCTTATTGTCTTGGGGCCCTGTTTACTTCTTGCCTTCCGCCTCTTCCAAAACAGACCCCAAATGTTTGAAGGATTTCACTTTCCTGCATCTACTACATTCCATCAACCAACATTCCTTCATCACTTTCCATTTAACATACAAATCCTCATTTTCTTTCCCTTCTATCGCCATATATTCGTTTTTTTTTGTTAATTTATCTTCATCCCCCAGGCTGTGTAGCATTCCTTCAATTTCTTCATCATTAACACCATATCTTCCTATCCTGGGCTACTACCAATTGATCATCCACGAAAAACAAGGTACAGAAATGATCATTACCCCCCACTGGTAGTTCCATACCTTTACAATTCTTAAACCTCTCCTTAACCACCCTATTTTAAATAAAGTTGGGGGACAGACAGCATCCTTGTTTCAATCCCTTAGAGCTTTCAAACACTTTTGATAAGTTTGTTTCCTGTTTTACCTGATACTTAATCCTATCAGTGTTTCAGTATGCCTCTAATAAGGCCTCCTTCTATACCTACCTCGCGCAGAGCTATCCACATGCTTTCTCTGGGAACTTCTTCATCTGCCTCAATTCTAAATCGAACAAGCAATACTTGAATGGAAATAGATTATAATTCACAGTAGACAGTATCTTATCAAACCCAA
This sequence comes from Triatoma infestans, assembly GCA_011037195.1. Taxonomy (NCBI): domain Eukaryota; kingdom Metazoa; phylum Arthropoda; class Insecta; order Hemiptera; family Reduviidae; genus Triatoma; species Triatoma infestans. The sequence continues at coordinate 2,098 of JAAEAF010012746.1, forward strand.
AGTATTACTATCTTATAGATTCTCTAGATCTCTCGAAAACTAATTTTACCGGAAAAAATGTCAATAAAAAATGATGTTTTTATTTATGCAATTATGGTATATGGAAAAATCATTAGAGAGGTTTCGAGAAATGTTCAAAAAATCTCAGTAACCTATTCTGTAAATTTACACTTCCTATGAACCAATTTTTTTTTCAAATTCGGAATTCAAATTCTAGTATTGCTTTTAATAATATACCTTATTATAGGTGTTAGAATTGTAAATTGTATTGAAGTGGCACTTTTAATTGGAGCTTAAGATTACAACAGTTTTAGAACCAACCAAAAAAAATAGTTTTCAAAAAAATATGTTTCAAATAAAAAAAAATATTAGGTATTTGGTATGTAATAATAAGCGAAGATTAAAGAACCACATACATTGAAGATATATTACAGAAAAATTGTGAGAAACTTAAAAAATCTATTCACTGATTTGCATTTCCGGTTGGTGGATGATGATCGAAATTTTCATGATATGTGCAGGAAGTATGATACATACTGGATATGAAATTTGATGTAATTACATAGAAAGTCATACCAATGTCAAAGTGGTTCCAGCCAGCTGCTATCTTAACAAAGGATGGCAGTAATAAAAGAGCAATTTATAACCAGCGACCTAGCTGGCCGCCGTCTTCAAGACAATGCCGGCCAAACAAACAACAAAGCCCTTTTCAATATTTTACATCAAAAGCAAGCACCGATAAGGTTGGCCACTGACCTAAATAAGGTCACCAAACTACGAAGGTCGCACAAGGTCGCACACTAGGACAGATGTCTTGGTGTGAGTGTGGCCAACACCAATATATAAACTCTATCATATACAACGAGAGGATCATTATATCATATACTACTATACGAGCACGTCTATATACACGAGCAGCAGTTTACGCGTCTATATACAGTTTTATTTAAACTTATTATCTTTTAGTAGTGCATCTTAGTTCGTTATTTTATCAGTCTAATTTATTAGTTATCTATCTTCTATTTTATTCCTAAGTATTTTGTTGTTATTAGTTACCCTATATTACGTTAAAATTATTGTTAAAATACAGTTTATTTTTATAAAATCCGTATTAATAATTCGATGCACTAACTTCCAAAATCTCTCAACTAACTTCCGCCTTCTTCAAGACATCTACTACATCAGAACATCCAATAACTGATTCCATTACATTGAGCTTCTTATGAAATTTCTGGTTTTGTGATACTATAATAATATTTCAGGCTTCCGCGGCCATTGACAATGTAAAACCGGTCTTCGGGTTGAGGATGCGTCACTGATTAACCATAGCTTTACTAAGGCGACACTGAAGAAGTCTATTATAATTACAACTGGCGGGTTTACAACTGACGCGGCTTCAATCCAAAGATCTTAGTGTTTTACTTGAGATACTATGTTCTCAGACATACATAGACATTTATTTCAGTACTTTTTTTCATATTCAGTACTGTTTTTTTTCTTCCAGTACTCGGAAACATATTTTTCCCCATGAAATTACATCAGTACATTTTTTTTACTTTATCGCAGTTCACTTCTTCTTCTTCTTTCGTGGCACTACGGTCCTCGAAGGACCTTGGTTGGCCTCCTCAACCACTCTCTTCCACTACTCCCACACCAAAGCAATTCTTCTCCATCTTCTTACGCCCAGGCTCTTAATATCCTCTTCGGTGTCATCTAACCATCTTTTCCTCGGTCTTCTTTTCTTCCTTGCCCCCCCCCCGGGTGCCCATCTAGTAATTTCTTAGGCAATCTAGTTTCCTCCATTCTAATAATGTGCCCCAACCATCTCAACCTCCCACTTCTTATCCAACCCACCAAATCTTGCTCTTGGTACAGTTCTCTTAATTCTTCATTTTTATTTTTCTTATACTGTACCGATCTCCTTCCAATCTTATTTGGCCAAAGATTTTATCGCAGTTCACTAAATGGGAAAATTTATTTAAAAAACTGTACAAAAAAGGGTATTTTTACAAATCTAACATTAGAATTCTCGGTAGACCATGGTTTAAGGATCATGTATTAGATAAACACATGGTGACTACAATCTGTCGTCTGAGATCAAATCAAGCTATTCGCAGAGCCTATCTATGCAAAATTGGGCAAGTAGTAAGCACTCTGTGCCCCTCGTGTGAAATACTTGAATATTTCAAACATCTCGTTGTGGCCTGCAGTACACATCAGACCTACAGATTAATTTTCAAAGATAAAATTAAAAAGTACTTTCCAGTGAGTGCCGTCTATGAAGAAACCTAGTTTTCTGATAATATAGAAATGCTTAAGATATTATACGAATTCGTAAATAAAATCGTAATTTTCAATCATGAAAATTTGCAAGCATTTTTCGAATACTACTTCAACTGGAATTGTTTATCGTCTATTACAACATTAAATATTTATTATGTTGCTGGCTAAAGGCTAATGCCATAAAAAAAAATTACTTTATCGCAATTTTCACGTTCTCAACTAGGATTGAAACAAGGATGCTGCCTGTCCCCCAACTTTACTTAAAATAGGGTGGTTAAGGAGAGGTTAAAGAATTGTAACGGTATCAAATCTGGTGATCTAGTACAAACTAAAGACAAGGGAGCAGCAGGTTCTTTCAGATTCGGAGGGTCGGAAGGAAGTGCTAAAAGCAAAAAGCCGGCTGCTGAGAAAAAGGCAACCGCTACTAAAAAGAAGATTTGAGAATGGCTCCTCGAGGAGAGGCAGATTGGCAAGAAGATGGAGTTGGCAGGGAGAGGTCTGTGGAATGGAGACTGGAGTGATAGGAAGAGTTGGTGGGAGGAATTGACCTGACGGCAACCCAAATGAAGGGAGGCGCCGGTTAAGTAACTAAGTAAATATTACTTGCTAACTCTATAGAGCAATATATCTTTCATCACCATTAAATTTAGGTGAAGGTAACTACGTTGCCACAATAAACAAATCAGAGTCACGATGATGTTAGACTTAATAGCCGACCCCATAGTATCTAGGGATTTTTATAGAAACATTCGTATCCAATCCAAATTGGTGATGTCTAAACGGAATATCAAGTTTGCTTTGGATATCTTTTGCTCTTTCCCCTCTCCCAACCCACACAACACATCAACAAATCGCTACCGCCCTCGTTGTGGTTGGTTCCGCAGAGCTAGAAAGCAGTGCGATAACATAGGTTTGCACAGAGCAAATTTAGTTTATACACTCTTGCATAAAGTGTAAAAAATCTATCACATGTTTTCCAAACGCACCCTGATGATGGGCGAACGCCCGAAACCGGTCGATGACTACAAAAAGAAGCAGGCTATCACGGAAAATATCTCTGACGCTACCATCCTTTTTCTTACACCATTAATCTCAAAACATGTTTTTCTTGTTAAAATTCAATCATGAAAGTTTGATATGCCAACAGTAACTTACTGCAGAAACTTTGAGGAGATTCTCTTTCTCTCTCAGTAGTAAGAGGATAATAAGTATACAGAATAAAAAATCTCTTTTAATAATATCTACTTTTCATACTCTGTAAAAAATTTAAAAGTTCAACAACTTATTTACACGCTATATTAGAATTACTCATGCGATAAACACTTTAATACAACTTATGTGTATTACATACTCTAATTGTACCTTTACACACAATTATTTTATTGATTTTTACACGACAAGAAAAATAGCTCACCATTTACGTGCTTTATAATTCCGCTTCATATAACCAGTTAAATTAAACTTAAATTTGTTTTCTTTTACTTAATGTAATATTATAAAACTATAAAAAAAACAACAAAATTTCAAAAGAAGATAAGAAAGCAGGTTAGATAATGTGAAATTATGATACAACTTTGTTGCTCTGACCCAGAAAAGTTTTTATTCTTAGTGATGCACTTTAGATCAGTATACAAAGCCATTCTTAGAACAACTCACTTCCCAATCCTTTGGAAGTTCTCCTCAAACCACATGATTTTCAAACCCAACAAACCTTCCATTATTCTACATCTTATCGACTCCACTACAGTTTACTTCATCTATTTGGAAAAATATAAAAATTCCAAAACTCCATTAACCCAACTTTCAAACTCTAATAATCTCACACAGTATTATTCCTGACCATTAGTTATCAATTTCAACTTTTTTCAAGTGTTTGATAAAGTTTGGCATCTGGAAAAATTATAAATAACTCGGCGCATCTTTTCTCCACTTATTATCTCAATTCCAAGACTTCATTGTGTTATTTTTACTGTAGTTCAAAGGTACCTCCTTTTCTCTTATATATCTTGTCCCATTCTTTTAAAAAAGATGAGCATAGCTGATATCCAACTACATTCCAACATTGTTATGTACGATACCCATGATACGGAGAATTTTTCTAATGATAAACCTGTCATGGTAACTGGCTATCTTCAATCCTAACCTGCATTCTCGTGCCCTGATTCCCGTAGTGAAGAATGAAGGACAATTAACGTAAATATAATACCGGAAAAAAACCTCCCTCCATTATATTTCAACCAAATTCCTTTCCTATCACACGAAAGTGTCTATGATCTTGGATTCCCCGCATCAAGTAATATTAACTTGAATCTGAAAATAAAATGTACAGTAAAGAAACTGCAATATACAAAAAAAAAATCTATATTCGGAACTACTAATCGTATAGGCCTGGTACTCTCAAAATAGCCGAATCACCACATTCAATCCCGCCAACCCAAAATCCTGCAGACCATAGTCAATGCTTCTTTCTCAATTTTTTCACAAAGATCTTAAATATGTCTCTATATTTATCATTGCCAAATTCTGCTATTCAAAATTGTTCTACTCTTCCATTTCCTTTAAATCAGCTGATCCTAGACACTTCCAATCACCATTCTCTTCCTCTGATCCATCTGAAGTTTGAAGTCTCAATAACGCAGAATATTATGGCAGTCTGATCGGACAAACATGTCTTGTTACTACAAAAACCCTATGAAAGGCGCAACACAGCCTATGAAAGGCCAAGGCTTGCCAGACGGCGATTTGATAGGGCGGCGTGTGGTAAGCACGCTGCAGTTCCCACACCGTTTAGTTTCGGCCTTCGCTACCTAGGGCGCTACTAACTGCAGCTTTCCACTTTTTATCACGATGCTGGGTCTACACCGACTTTGCCTTCACGGGAATCGAACCTTGACTTCTCGCACAAAAGGTGAGTGCGCTAGCCTCTAGACCAACACGTTGAGGACCTTGTTACTATAGCCTTCTCTCTAAATAGCTTTTTTGTTCACGCCTTATTGTCAGCAAGTATTAGCCTAAAATTTGTTTATCCTAAACATATCTAAATCTATCCCGCTATATATTTGAAACAGTACTCAAATATAGGTCTCTCTGAGATAGGCGTAATAGCACCCATCCACAGCAAAGAGAATGCAATCATAGCAGAGATAAGAGAGGCCCTCTCTGGTTAACAGAGACTACTCTCTGACTTAGGCAGGCTAGAGTGGGAGAACCTATGTATATAAGCCAGTGGGAATCTATCTAAAGGGATCTATCATATACAACCATACAACTGTGCACCAGTCATCGCATCGTGCCATATCTCTACTCTCACTAATTCATTCTATCATTTTCATTATAAAGTCCAGTACAGTTAGTATAAACTTAGCTACATTATATTCTTGTCAGCATATCTCGTTCATTTAATCAAACCTAATTTCTCTCCTCAACAACCCTATTATATTAGGCATCATAAATTCGTCACATTTTTTTTGGTTGTCTTAGGAATAAAGGGATTGTGTTAGCCAAAATTATGCATCACTTTTAATTTTGTTCAGTATCAAATCACTTAACCTTCCTTTTTCCATTTCTGGAAGGATAAACCTTTAAAAAAAAAAGATTTTTAGGAACAGCGTCGCCTAGTGACATATCCTTAAAAACAAATTTTGCTATTTCATCTATCGTCAAATATATTTCGTTCGGTACCAAAAATGTTCATGACTCAAAAAAAACCTGAATATACGCTTTTATTATTATTATTATCGGAAACGGGTGCCCAAAGGCGCGGGACCTAAGCCTATATGGCTCTTATCCCCCCGGTACCCCCCGTAACCCCTTAATTAGTCTCCCCCGGTAACTTGCCGGTTAATCTACAATATCTCAAGATATCACTATACTCCAACTCGCCCATACAATCCTGCGAGAGTGGTGTCCTCCCAAATATACGAAACCTAGTTCCAGCGAAACGGGGACACTAACATAAGTAGTGATACACCGTTTCCCTAACTCCGTCATCACAGTTCTGACAAATGGGACTCCGCGTCCTCCCTATGTTAAACAAGTGACTGGACACCCAAGTGTCCCAAATGACTGGACACCCACTATCCCTACCAAGGTCCTCAAACCCGTCCTACTAAGAGACAGGATATACTCCGAAATTCCCTGCTTGCTTGCCTTTATAAATCTTTTAGCTTGGAGCACCCCTGCGTGTCTCCCCAGCGTTTCTCCAAAGCTCTCGTCTCCCAAAGTCTAATCTGTTTGTCGCGAAACGTCTTTGTAACGGCCAGGGCTGGTTCAGGACCACAAAATGGTAATGATGATCCCTCCCTGGCCAGCCGATCCGCCCTCTCATTGCCCTCTATTCCCGCATGTCCGGGTATCCAATAGAGATGCACCTTACCCCTCCGAGCCAAAGCGTTGAGCTTTCTCCGACATTCTCCCACTATTTCGAACTCCACCAAGGCTTACTCAAAGCCCTTAGTGCGGCTTGGCTGTCCGAGAAAATCCGCACTTCCTTGAACTCTCCCTGCCACTCCCCCACCAGGTGGCAGCATTCAATGATGCCCACCACCTCAGACTGAAAAACAGTGGCCAAGCACCCAAGGCCACCGAACTCTCTTTGTCCAGTTCCTGAAACCAGGCTCCCGCCCCCGACAGGCCAGTACCCTCCTGCCTAGAGCCATCTGAATAGCAACGAATAATGCCGCTGCCCGACTCCGTTGGCCTCGTAAGGTTATCATCTCCTATACTGCCAATCGTAATCTCATAATCTCTCTCAAATCCCCATTTCTTGCTCGTCTCATCAAGTTTGGATAGCAAGAATCGGTTTACTCGCCAAATTTTTTCCTCGATCCTAGTGTGATCCCCCCGGAAGGTTCTCACCCATTCTCCCTTGCACCTCATTCTGAGGTACCCTTTCATTGCCTCTCCCACTACCACATACTGAAGGGGGATTAGCCCCAGCAGCATGTCTAATGCCACCGTCGGTGTCGTTCTCATCGCGCCAGTAATAGCCAAACAGGCCGTACGCTGTACTCCCAACAGCTTTTTGCTATTCCTCCCCACCAAGGAGCCAGACCACCACACCACAGCTGCATACGGCATCCTTGGCTTCACCAACTTTTCATAAATCCAATGGACACCTCGGGGATTAACTCCCCAGGTCTTACCCGCTAATCTCCTACACTGCCAGAAAACCTTCTCCCCCTTCTCACAAATATACTCAATGTGGGCCCGCCAATTCAACTTATTGTTGATGAGGACCCCCAAATATTTAACCTCATTGCGAATTTGCAGTTCCTTACCGAAGAGTCTAGGTCTCCTAAACCCTTCCAATTTCCTCTTCCTAGTAAATAGAACTAAAGAACTTTTGTCCGGGTTAACGGACAAGCCATAGTTCCTACACCACTGCTCCACGTAAGATAACGCCGACTGCATCAAGTCACTCACCACACTCAGATGGTTCCCTGTGATTAAGATTACCCCATCATCGGAATACATCTGCAGGTAAAATCCCCTACGGTTCATCTCCCAAAGTAGCTCATCAATGATGAGGCACCACAAGTGAGGTGACAAACTCCCACCTTGGGGAAAGCCCCTACTGGCTTTCACCCTTCTGTCCGCAACTCCCAAACGAGAATAGACAATCCTCGAAGTTAGGAGGTTGTATGCTTTTATTAAGTACGGCCTGAAATAAACCACACTCAGGGGTTCATTGAATGGTCCAATTGATTACCATATTTAAAGCGGTCATTTTAATCCATTCTTGTTACTTCCTGTTTCCACTTGATATATAATTGATATTGTCTATTTTATAATATTTGGTCATAGTTAGATTTACATTTAGTGCCTTAATTATTCACGGTTCGATTGAATTGTACCATGATTTTAGAAAAAGACGTGATCTGGGGAAGAGAAAAAGAGAGAGAATGAGATAAATGAATTATCCTAAAAAAAATTATGTTTGTATATTGCAAGGCGATCAAAAAATAATGTTTTGGTCAAAATTAATCATCTGGAAATGGAACTTTTCAAATAATGATTACTTCAGTATTTTGCAATCTTCTGGAAATCAATTCTAAATCGTATTCTAAAAAAAAAAATCTAATTCTTAAACGAAAACCAATTTTCAAATGGAATATAATGAATTCAATCTAAAATATGAAAAACTAAATCTTAATATAAAAATTTTTATGCTAGATATTTATTTTTATCTTAAAACTTATGTTTTAGGTTGGCATAGCCCATGAAGTAATCCATTTAGCTTATGGTCTTTTAACTAAGTCAAAATGTTGGGGAAAAACATTTACTGTATATCAAAGGCAGTTATTATTATTAGCATCAGCTATTGCTTCTGAGAGAAAGCTAGTATTTTTACAATTAGATTCAAGAATTTTAACATATACGTAAGTATGTTGAATTATAAGTATTTTTTTTTAGTTTTTCAATCATAATAAATTTACTTTTTATTATAATGGAAAGCACATGACACAAATAAACTTGGGGATGGGGAAGTACGGTATATAACTAATGACTGTGTTATTATGAGAAATTTATTGGAAGCAATAAACCCAATATTTCCAACTTTTATTTCATATAAAGTTGTAACTTTTTTTTGGTACAAGCGATATAAAAGTAGACCTGAAACTGAAAGTTATTTGGTTATAGTTAGAAGAAGGCCCTTCCCCCTCTTAGAAATTGTCTTGCCTTGTTCTAATCTAATTTATAAATTTTTGACGACAACTTAAAGACGTTATCGGTTATACCAATGATGGATATTTCCCAAAAAAAAACAAAACAAAACAGAGTTTCGTGTTCTGTAGTGCGTAGTTGAGAAGAGCTCCGAAGTTATGCTACCAGCTGAAAGTGATCTACTTCTTCAGAAATCAATTCGTAGCTATATTTACAAAGAATGTTGAGGTTAGAGTTAGCCAGTCTAACCTATTGTCTTTTTTTTTTTTTGTTTTGTTTATTCGAGGTTGTTGAAATAAATTCATCTTTCGTTACAAGCGACAATTCGTTGAAAATCCCCCCCCCAAACTATATAAAAAACATAAATAAATCAAAGAAAAGATTTCATGATTTTATAAAATAGTTTTAAGCATAACCCATTTTCACGTATGAGGTGATTCGGTAGAAAGAGAAAATGCTGGAAGTTTCAAGAATACATCCTACGATTTGCTTCTGCTGCTCAACCAGGAACTCTTGAATCAAGAAATGAAATGCCCAGGACATAGGTCTGTTTCAGGCCCGTGCCGTCAGTAATTTCGTACGGCTTTGCTGTTGGTATCCTTTATGAAGTAATATTATGTAATTAAAAACTTTGTCAGTAAAATAAAATGAAAATGAAATATTCATAAAGTTTACTTACTAATGTAACTATTTGTGCAGGAAATCCATTATTCTCTCTTTCTTTGTAGCCAAAATTATCCGTCATTTTTTCATAGAAATTGAAAGTTCGTTCTTGATCTGTTTATTATGAAGTCTTTCTTTTCAATGAATATTAATGGAAGTGACGAAAGACTTTAATTTGTCATTCTTTTCAACGTAGAAATTGACCTCTGCACAGAAACAGTTGTAGCAGGAAATATCAGAATTAATTGCAATAACTTCACAGCTTCAGGGAACGTTCGGTTTTAGTTCCTTTTCAAAATATAAAATCAAGCAAATTTTTAAACGGATTTATCTGGAAATACTTAATACCTTGTAAATTCTTACTAAATCGGCTTACAGTTCTATGAAGTCGACAAAAGTTTCCCTGCTTCTTTTCTAAACTTTCAAATGCTTCCTCAAAGGCAAGCAAGTTTTTTTGCAATTTCTTTCCATCAACTAATAAAATGAACTTGAAGTTTTTTTGAAATCAATGAATTTTGCTTTAATGTTTTTCACTATATCATCCAAAATTATACCGAATATTCTCATTCATTTAACTTTAACTGAACCTTTCTTACGAAACATTGATTCGGTTAATGTGAAGATCCTCAAGTAAATTTATTGTTTCACTGATTCCCTCAATGCAATCTGGAAAATTTATCATTTTGGATTTCCAAAAATTGTGGGAGTGTTTAGAAATCAGAGTTTTACTCTTCCCAGTGGCAGATTTTTTTGCCTATATAGCTCGTAAAGAGAATGGCGTTTAAGGGGTGAGGGGGGTGCTGTGTTTTTCATGGACCGCCCTTAGGCATCTGGTTGACTTTCTCACTGGGCATTGCAGCTTAAGGAGACAATGGGACTCATGCATGATCCTTTTTGTAGAGTTTGTGAGACGGAGGAGGAAACACTCGTCCGCCATCTCATGACGGATTGTTTGGGCTGCGAGGAGATTAGGTTCAGGATCTTTGGCCGGAACAGGATGTCGGTTGAAGAGCTTAAGTTACGTCCTTTTAAGGTTATGGTCCGATTTGTTCGGACTGTGGTAAAACATAGGTGGATGAAACTCGGGCCTGGACTTTGTTCCAGACCCCCCGGTAGTTGTTATTCTTTTGGCGCAGCTATATGGGCTCATGGAGGCTTTGGATAGTGTAATGTAATGGTGTGATGATGTGTATTTGTAGTAGCTGGTTGTGTAGCACGAGCGGTTTCGTATTAGGGCTTATAAGTATGTAAGTTTAAAAGAGAATGAAGTATTAGTAATAATTAAGAGATTACACTGCTTTTAATATAATATATTATTCTCTAAGAGAAATTAAGTATTTTGAATATCACAATAAAAGCTTATAATAAATTCTTATAACTTGATACTGGTATAGCTCTGATGATTCCACCTTGATTTCTAGAACAAGTCTGTCCTTAAAAGAATCTCTTCTCTTTGTTCCTTCAATTCCTCCCCTGTGAGGAGAAGGGGTAGTACAATGCCATAATTGTTCTTGAACCGTACCAGTAACTGGACTTGTTATACCTGGCTAGCCCTTTTGCAAGGGAATGTCACATTTCTGATTTTTTTTATAAATTAATATTATTTCCA
>JAAEAF010012747.1:0-13539 GCA_011037195.1 Triatoma infestans
ACTAAAGCATTGAAGTTTACCCAAGATAACTTCTGTACTACAGTGTACCCTGCTCGCTGCTACAAGCTGGGTTTCTCTACCATACCATCATATCTCAAGTTTTACTACTCTGACCGCTATCCGCGCCACTGTACCGTGTTATCCAAGGTCCTACAAATAAGTATATTATTAACTATGTTACAAAAATTGTAAAACTTAAACTGTATATTTTATATATATTACATATATATCTGATGTATCTCTTAGTTGGCTGATCGGCCGGGGGTATCATAAGAAAAACACTAAAAAATTTTTTAAGTGTTTTTTATTAATGGCCCGACGTTTCGACAAACATTGTTTGTCTTCTTCAGGGGCTATCTATAAAGAAAAAATATACATAAGAATCCGAGCTACTTAACCGAAAAAACAAAAACAAAAATGGTAATGGAAAACTAAAAACAAATTACAAAGGTAAATAGAGATACTAGTATAGAAAAATTATGGAACTATTACAGACCTTGTAAATACAGAATTTGTGTGCTCTATTACATGTTCAATTATGACTGTGGTCTATGAGTGTACTACCAGTGAAAGGTTGGGAAAGGAACACCGGTGAAAGTAGTGGTGGGAGGGGTGAAGTACCGTTAGGTATTGTTGGAGTGAAAGGACTAAGAAGCAGGACAAAAATAATGAACAAGTATATTTTTATTAAAAATACATATATATATAATTTTTAATTAAATTTTTTAATAAATAAGAATTTTAAGCTACTTGGAATATGGATCAGATTAATGGGAATAGTTTGATAAATAGGAGGAAAAAAAAAAGGGGAATTAGCAGGGGAAAATATGTAGGTGAAGGCGCTAAGGGCTGGGTGGATGGAACTATGTCTACTTAATGGAGTGGAGGATGTTGTTGTAGAGTGATGAGATGACTTCTTTGTCTTTTTTGTGGTTTGTGGGATTGGGTTGTAGGTGGATATGTACTGATTCTGCTAGGAGGCGTTTTGTGTGATTAGGTTGAGTTGTTAAAATGGATGGGTTTTGCAGGTCAAAGGAATGATTTAGGGATAATGCATGTTTGGAAAGTGCTGTGCTGTCTATTATTTTGGAGGTGATGTCATATTTGTGTTGTTTTAGTCTTTTATGTAAGTATTGTGAGCTCTCTCCTACATACGTGGCATTGCAAAGTGGTGTAGTGCATTTAATGTTATATACTGTATGGGTTTTGTTGAGTTTAGGGATAGGGTCTTTTAGTTTAGTATATACTTTGGAAAGTTTATTAGTGGTAGTGAAGCCTGTGATGAGATTGGGGATATGCTTTTTGAGGGATTTGTTTATTTTTTGGGAGAGAGAGTGGATGTGTGTAAGAGATCTGTGGATAGGTACATTCGTGATGTTGATGGGATTACTCGTGTGTGGTGAGTGTAATGTTGGTGTCAATGCTTTTTTGATTATATTGTTTATGATGTGTGAAGGGTAACCATTGGCGGACAGGATTTTTCTCGATTTTTTGATGTTTTCATTGTGGAAGGTGGGATGGGAGAGTGAAAGGGCACGGTTCACTAAGTTTTTTGCAGTGTTGACTTTTTGGTGGAAAGGGTGGTCAGATAAGTAGTGAAGAAGTCGTCCTGAGTAAGTCGGTTTCGTGTACCAGTTATAAGTTAAAGTGTTGTCTGGATTCCAGATTATGATCGTGTCGAGGAAGGGGAGGCTGTTGTTTTGTTCTCTTTCGATTGTGAATTGGTTCGATTACATATTATTTATGTATAGTTACAGAAATTTCATTTTATACCAATAATTTCTTTCACTGCTTTTAATTGTAATTTTAGTTCGTATTAATATATTAAAATAATTTTTTTCACTTTTAACTGAAAATAATGGCTCATTTATGTTTTTTTAATAACTTCACAATGTTCAACTGTTTCAGCAAAGACTCATATTAATGCACAATTTTTTTTTAGAAATATTCAGATTATTTCATAAAATAATATTGCACTCTGATGGTGGATTTTTATTAAATAAATTAAGTTTTTTAATAATGTAAAATAAGTATTAAAGCCGTAATATGAATATCCAAGTGCATCTAGGAAAAAGAAATAAACAGCCGTCAAAAACAAGCAGCCGGACGAAAACTAGCATAGGAGACACAAGCAATAGGTTATAGAATAGGATACAGAAGCACAAGCATAATTAAGAATCTAAAATACTTTAATTACAAAGCATAAGATCTGATTTAATCTTAATAGGCATAAATTTAATTAATATACTTCATGTGATTATATTGAAACATTTGAACTTTAACACGACAAATTCCGCAGATCTTCTTAAAATAAATTTTTCAATGTTGTTTCAAAATAAAAATGAAAATGTTTCAAATAAATGTGGACATAATCTGTTACTTAGTTAAAGAGCATCGCTAGGTAGTTTTCGAGAACATTCCAAAAAATCAAAAACTTATTCTGTTCAGTCACACATTTGGATTTTATTCAAATTTGGAATTATAGTAATGCCCCTAATTTACCTAAATATTTTTGGGTGACAGAACCGTATATTGTACTGATGTGATATTGTAGAGGAAAGCATAATGCTATTGTTTCCCTCAGAATTTTCCCCAAAATTAAATTTTTGCGGAAAAATGTTTCAAATAAAAGTGATAGTCATTATTCGAGAATGTTAGTTTCGGTCATGTCAGTTTCAGAACTACTATCCTAGGGCTAAGGAAAGGAAATCCCCATAGTCTGAACATTAAAAACGATGATCTTAATATAATTATTTCTGAAAAAGATTAATTTGAAAACTTTATTCTAAGTTGAAATTCTTAGTGGTGAAAAGTAAAAGAGGATAAGGTTTTACACTTATATATTGTAAGATACAAAAGAAGTAACCAGTTGTAGTAAAATGTAAAGGTTTAAGTATGAGTCATGTGGTTGGATGAAGCTATTCAAGTGAGTAGTTTGCTAACCCTAAGATACTTCACTTGACACCCCATACTATCTATCCTTCAGTCTACAACCTCTACCTATACACATAAAATTCCTCTTCGTCTTCTTGCTAGTAATAGTGCTTGTCCTTCAAGCTTCCTTGTACATAATTTTATCTTATTGTTCCAGGCTTATTTCATTTGTGATTTATTGCTTCTTCATTCATTTCTTCGAATAGTAGAATATTACATTTGAATTTTTTTACATCCGCCAATGTATATAAATAAATATAATGTCCGTAACTTCTCACATGTTCATTTTTCCTTAATTTTAAAAGAAAAAAAAAACCTGCTTTTTTCCGAAGTTTTGAAGTTTTTGCCCACAACTATTAGACAAAAGGGAACTGAACTGCCTTTAAATACAATTTAAACGGAAATCTACATCCAATAAAATCAAAAGTAACACATTATTACGTGGTGAAAGTTCTACTTGAACAACCTTTTCCTATTGAATATTAGGGACATCAATGAATATTTCTTTACTTCCAAATCACCAACAAAATATGAATAAAGGTTAGACAAATCTTAAACGTTGAATTTAAAGTCTTAATTACAATATCAAAATGTATAGTTTTTGCTTAAGATTTCAATTTCTTTCATTTTTATCATTTATTCTTGAATTGAACTAATGTGTATATCTTGTTCTCACTTATTTTACGATGATTCATCGTAGATTTATTTATTTATTTTAATTTATATTAACTCTAGCGCTCCTCACGTATGGGTCTAATGGCTAGCGCGCTCGCGTTTGTAGTGAGAATTCAGGGTCAGGTGAAGCAAAGACAATGTTGACTCAGTATCGTGAAAAAAAAGTGGGAAGCTACAGTTTGGTAGCGCACCTAGGTAGCGAAGGTCACAACTAAACGGAAAGGGAACCGCAACGTGCCTTACCACAAGCCTCCCAATCTGGAAACCCTTCTTCATTGGCTGTTGCGCCATAGGTTTATTTATTTATTTTATATTAACTTTGCCATAGCATCTATAATCTTAACATCTTACAATCTTCAATATCTACAATCTTAGACATAATTACCCTTCATTTTACAGGGATTCCTTGGAAACCAGGGAAAATCTGCCGTGAAATATTCCCTCAGTTTCCGTTACAAAATTTTTAATAAAATTTGGAATTTTTACAACTAATTAATTCTGTTTAATAGTATAATTTAATGGTCTGTTGAAATGTACTTAAGAGGGAAGTTTATCTTTTTCGTACTTAGAGTAGGTCAAAGCAGAGTTGGGAAAATTAAATAAGTTTAGTTATTACTAAGATATGACTAAACAATAAATAAGTCATGATAAATTAGTTGTAATCGGTTTTTTACGTAGTTTTCAAGTATTTTATTATTTATTTATTAGTCTCACAAAACGACTAACAAATCAGTAATATTACTTATAATTAATTCACTTAATCATAAATCATCTAATCATTAAATTAAATAATTTAATCATTAATCATAAATCATATAATCCTGAATTTAAATCATTTAATCATAATTCATAAATCATCTAGGTGTTGTCTATAACCAGACAACACTGTCCAGTGCAATAAGAAGGCTCCAGGCGCCAATTAAATTAAAATAAAATCTGGTGTGAAACACTCACACAACTTTCTCTTACTCCAGTTTTCAAAATTCTAATAGACAAACTTTATAGTTAGTATAAAAAATTTAATGAAATTCGTCGGTGTTTTTATGGAGAAAATCACAAAAACTGAAGAAAAAAAAACTGTTCAGTAAAAACACACTTCCGGTTTACTAATTTTCCTGAAACTCGGAATTTCAACATCATATTTAATTCTTATTAATATTATTTAGATGATAGAATTGTGTAATAATCTGAACTAGCACTTCAGAGGAAACCGTAACCCCTCCCTTACACCAAAAGCACCCTTAAATCAATTTTTCCGAAGAAATGTTTCAAATAGAAATTGTGGCTGTTTGTATGTCTAGTTGATATAAATAAGATGATTAAAGAAAATCGCAAAAAAGTTTAAAAACTATTCAGTAAAGTGGTACTTCCGGTTGAGGAATTTTGATAGATAACGTACTGTCAGATCCCAAACGGTTGATAACCGGTGATACCCAAACGGAATATCGAGTTTGAACTTTCGGCGATTTTCCGTGTTTGAGCTATGCTGTTCACATTACATACATAAACACACACACACACACACAAACCATTTGCTCAAAACCAGTTTTTTGGACTCAGGGGACCTCAAACGGATATTTCCGGTAAAAACTGCATATTGAAAATTTGACACGATTACAGTACTTCCTCTTACTAAGAATTGATTTAGATTTAGATTGTTGTAGGGGATTATTGCGCTGCGACCTCTGAAAGATCTATTGTGCTCCCCCCTCCCGAGCGTTCGCCAATGCACTGCCGGCCTCCAAGCAGCTTCTTTAGCTACAGTCAACACTGCCAATCACCGGACAGTGAGTTGTAGAGGCTCCTAGTAAGAAAAAAATCTAAGAGCAGCATGCTGGATTCGAACCCGGCACCTCTGCGTTGCTAGTCCAGCGCGCTACCACTAAGCTAATCCCTTCCGTCTCCTTTGGCTTTCGCCAATTAGCTAGGGACGGAGACCCTAGTTTATGTACTGTGTTTGTCCTTGTCTGTAAAGTGTAGAGTGTATGTAGTTTAAGTGTATTGCGTACTGTTCTGATGAAGTGCATGGAGTACTGAGCTGTGGTAACCCGTGGGGTCGCTGCTTCCCAAGTAACTACATGCAACAGATACCCCTTGCAGGCTATTAGGATAAGGAGAAAGTAATAAATCATCTAATCATTAATTTAAATCATTTAATCATTAATCATTAATTTAAATCATTTAATCATTAATTATTAATTTAAATCATTAATCATTAACTTAAATCATTTAATCATTAATTTAAATCATTTAATCATTAATTTAAATCATTTAATCATTAATTTAAATCATTTAATCATTAATTTAAATCATTTAATCATTAATTTAAATCATTTAATCATTAATCATCATCATCAATAAGCGTGGCAAATCTCATTCTAAATTTTTAAGTGAAAAAATTTTTAAAATGGGGTTAAAAAGTATTTGTGATGAAATATCGCATGATATACTGAATTAATAAAATGCCGTATGTTGAATTGGTCATGGTATTTCAGTGTGAATTTATTCGTCCTTTTTTTTTATATATTTATTTATTTAAGACCTTAAATAAATCAACATCTATGGTCATCGGCGCCCGGAAATGGTTCTCAGTGCATTGCCGCCATCCGGACAGTGTTCTCTCGTTACAGACAACCGGACTGTGAACTCATTCCCGATCAGTGAACTGTAGAGGCTACCAGGAAGAAAAAAATCCATGGGGCTGTTGGACTCGAATCAGGACCTCCGCGTTGCTAGTACAGCGCGCTACCACTGAGCTAATCCCTTTCCTGACATAATAAGTTTAATTACTTTTTTTTTTACTCCTTTATTACTCCTTACTCAGTAACAGTGAGCACTGCTATCATATCTTATTTCGAAATAGTTTCATTGGAAATCTTATTTGGAAGTATTTGAGTCCAGCAAAATTGTTTTTAGCGAAAGAGATATGTGTGTTCTATATCTGTTGGGACAAAGTAATTAAAAAAAAATATATCCATAGAATTCGAAACGAAGGTTTCGATCAAAATCTGTCAACTACAGTACAACTTGGTGATTTTTTTTACTTTCTCTTACTCCTAGTAAGAGGAAGTATTGTAATCGTTTCAAATTTTCGATATCGAGTTTTCATCGCAAATATCCGTTTTGAGGTCCCCTGAATTAAAAAAAAATGGTTTTTAGCAAATGTTCTGGTGTGATATGTGTGTGTGTGTGTGTGTGCGAGTATGTATTTGAACAGTATAGCTCAAAAACGAAAAACCATAGAAAGTTGAAACTTGATATTCCGTTTAGGTATCACCATGGAATCTGACAGTACGTTATCTGTCAAAATTCCTCAACCGGAAGTACCACTTTGCAAGATGGATTTTTTACGTTTTTGCGATTTTTTAAAAAATGGCTCCGACGATTTTCTCTCACTTAGTATATCAACTACATATACAAAGAGCTACAACTTTTATTTGAAACATTTCTCTGGGAAAATTCATTTAAAGAAACTTCTGGGGGAGGGGTGGGGTTAGGAGACAATTCTGTCATCCAAATAATGTTAATTAGAATTAAATATGTTGTTCAAATTCCGAGTTTGAAAAAATCGGATAACCGGATTTGCGTTTATTTTAACACTTTACTGAATGATTTTTTTTTCACTTTTTCTCGATTTTCTCAAAAATGTCTCCGAAGATTGTCTTCGACACTAAATATATAAACTAAACATGCAAAGATCTACATCTTTTATTTAAAACATTTCTCTGGGGAAATTCATTTAAGGGCACTTTTAGAGGAGGGGTGGGGGTTATGTTTTTGTCTCTAGTGGTATCATAGTTGATTATACAATTCTATCGACCAAACGAAATTAATTAGAAATAAATAGATGGCCAAAATTCCGAGTTTCAAGAAAATTAGTAAACCGAAAGACGTTTTTACTGAACAATTTTTCAGTTTTCGACAAATTTCATTAAATTTGGTATACAAATTATACAATTTGTCAATTATAATTTTGAGAACAGGAGAGAGAAGTTGTGTGAGTGTTTCACACCAGATTTTTTTTTTTTTTTTAGTTTCCGCGAGTTTTTTAAAATGGCTCCAACCATTTTCTTCAAACTTCACTTAGTTATTGCTAGCAGTACATAAAGGCTAATCACTTTATTTTCAAACACTTATCCGGAGGAAAATTTGATTGTTGGAAGGTACTGGGAGAGCTGCAATGTTTTCCTCTTCTAAAATGTCATTCAAAACATGTTCCTTCCTCCCAATTGTATTGTATTCAGATATTTTATATGAATTTATAGAAATTCCTAGTTTGAAGAAAGTCGGTTGGAACATGGAAGTTAGTAAGAAAAAGTTTCTGAATTTTTCGGAATTTTCTAGAACAAGCTTCATTGCTTAAACGTTGAACGCTAACTGAGTAAAGAATGTTCAAACCCTGTATTTTTATTTTCCGATACAGGCATCCCTTACTTCCAGTTCTTGTCGATGATCAACAAGACTTTCTTTGTTTATCTTGGTCTTCTTCCCGGGTTTTGTCTTAGATGTATATTTTCTCTTTAGCTCTTAGGCAGTACCTTTCTCAAGTCGATCATTCACTCTGCTCGCCCTTTCTTAGAAGAAACTAAAGTTCCCCAGGATTTCATCCACATATATGATTATCTTTATTCAATATCCATTGAAGTAGATTCTTTTTTCAATTTCTTTGGAGTTTATTTTTTTTCCTAACAAAATTAATTCTGAAACTTTTTCAGACTCTTTCTCTTATATAGAAAGTACTCCATCTTCCAAGTTTTAATTTGCCTTTATGGGAAGTATTTTATGTACCTAGATAAATATGAAAAGATCCTGGAACAATAAAGGATTATTAGAACTTTTATATCCTTTATTATTTTGCTGATAACTCAAAAAAAAAAAAACTATTGAAAAAGTAGGACACATGAACTATATTCTCAAAGCTTATTAAATTTACTACAGTTTTTTAACTTTGTAAGACAAAAAACTTACTTGAAAGAGAAAAAAAACTTTGAATTGATTTAAATGTTCTTACATCCCTACTATATAGTAGACTTCGCATTTTTTTTTCTTGTTTTTTTACCACTTGGTAAGTATTATGTTAATTTTGAATTATGATAACTTTTTAAAAAATTTTATAGTATTTTTAGTTTGAAGTTTGATAAGAACTTTAATTAATTTCTTCTGACTATTGCTATTAACTACTACTTGAAAACCAAAATATTATAAAAGTATGGTTAGACAGATAAAAATAACCCATCCCAGTATTGAAGTGGTGGAAGATGTTGTATATCTAGGGCAGAGAGTACCTTTCCAAAACAGGCTCACGAAAGAGATTCAGAGACGCATACCTCTCACTTGGAGGAAATATTGGTCACTGAGAAACATAATGCAAGCTAACATAGATGTCAAATGGAAGAGCTTTATATTCAACTGCAATATCCCGTGTTGTCATATGGATGTCAAACTTGGTCGACCACTAAAGCTGTAGAAAAGAGAATAGAAATCTGGCAAAGAAGTGTTGAAAGGAGCATGCTAAAAATAAGGAGAAGAGATAGAATTAGAAGCCAAATAATAAGAGAAATAACTTCAGTGAGAGACGCCGCTCAGTACTGTAAGAAGTTGTAACGGCAAGAGAGAGAACACAAGCCCGACCGAGAGAAAACAGACTTTCTCTGGTACTCTCTGACTTAAGCAGGCTAGAGTGGGGAGAACCTGTATATAAGCCAGTGAGAGATCTAGACCTCTGTCTATCAGATTCATACATACATCTTGTCATATCATCGTGTCATATCTAGCATATCTCGTCTAATTAATCAATCCCAATTTCTCTCCTCATCAACTCCATTATACTGGTGGCAGCTCCCGCTTCAGCTTCAACATTTTCGAAGATAAAGGTAAGTCATTTTTCGGTTTTACATATTTATATTTATTTCATTACTTATTTATATTTCATTTTTACTCTCAATTCTTTTTACTTTAAAATCTTATCGACTTTTTTTTATGAAAAGAGCCGATATCATTAAAGAACTCAAAAAACATAATCTCCCAATAGGCGGTAATTTATTAGTGTTGAAAGAACGCTTATCGAAAATTAAGAATATGGCAACTTATACGATTGATGGTCAGCAAAAGGCAGCCGATGAGGCGTTCGCGTATCTCTTAAATAAGTGCAATACGGTAAATCCTGTACATATCAGGAATCTTCAGATGATAAATAATCTACCTATATTCGATGGTTTGCACAATAGCGATATTTCCAGCTTCATCGACCAACTCAATAATTATAGTGTCCTGTCGGGTTGGTCTGATGTAGACAAATTGTTTTGATTTTAAAACTAAAAGGTCCCGCAAAGATTTATTTTGATCCTTTAAGAATCAATGCGCGAATAATAATGTCTCTCTCACCTGTCAGAAGGCAATAGAAAATCTAAGTAATAGATTTAAAAAAGAAAAAACGCCCATTGTTCTTTTGCAACAAATAACTAGCCTGCATCAGAATCCAAATGAAACCTTGAAGCGTTCTCAGATCGCATTAAACATATTTCTATCTCATTGCTTTTCAAAGCACAAGAGAATCCACTTCTTACCTTACAAAACCTTGTAGATAAATTAACTACAGACGCCTTCATCAAATCTTTACCTAGTTCAATTAAGGCTCAGGTAAAGATAAAACATCCGAAAACCTTGGATGAGGCACAAGCTTATGCCACGCCCTTAGAGATATTCGAAACGTAGAACCGCAAGGTTCAATAGTTGCAATAAAAAAGTCAGATACGCCTATAGAATCCACACAAAAACCGCCATCGCCTTACAGACATTGTGCTGGTATGCACTGGCACAATGAATGCAAGCAAAAATTCCAAGTAGTCACATCGCGGCGAAAAATAAACATAGATTCAGAACCACCGTCGCCGTGTAAATTCTGCCAAGGCGACCACTGGAATCGCAAATGTAATAATTAAAATCGAAATAGAACGCGCACTAATTTTGGCAAAAAGTCTCAATTTCAGCCAAACTATCGTCCCTTCAGGCAAAGTCGGCCTTATATCAAAAAACAAATTCATAATAATAAAATAACAGTAATAATAATAATAATAATAATAATCATGGTGACAATAATAAATTTAATGGTGGCAGTAATTCAAACCGGTGGATTCCGCCAACCTGCCAGATATGCGAAAACGTGGGCATGTAGCAAAGCCATGCTGGTTTAACTCAGAAAACGATTAGCCAATCAATCATCTTTAAACAAGCGGCTAAATCAGCATTGATTCTGGCACTCCATGACATGATATGATATTTATTATTCATATATTCCTTGATAATGTATTATGCTCCCCAATGCACATCGGCATTCCAAATTCTTAAACATAAATTAATTTCTATACCGATTCTGGCATACCCTTATTATCAATATGAATTTATTTTAACTACCGATGCGAGCAACATCGGCATATCAGCAATTCTGAGACAACACATAAATGGTAAAGAGCGTCCCATAGCTTTCTCTTCACGAGTACTGTCGGATACTGAGTCGAAACTTTGTACCAAAGAGAGATTTACGGCTACAGATTTAAAATAATTACAGACCACTCAGCTCTACAGTGGCTCAAAAATTTAAAAGACCCTCATTCTAAGTTATATAGATGGTCGCTCAAATTAAGCGAATACGACTTTTACATTGAGCATAGATCGGGTAAAAATATCGCGCATGCTGATGCTTTAATCCGTTATATAGGCTGCATCAGTACTGATCAGACAGTGGACGAATATTATCCAACAATTGATTTACTTGAGATTGCTCAGCAACAAGCTGGCGATCCAGAATGTCAGCGATTAAAAAATTCAAACAATTACAAATTCAATGATCAAGGCCTCTTAATTACAGTCTCTGACAATTGCATTCTAGTACCATCAGGGTTGCGTGATACTGTTCTACGCCTTTATCACGACAATCCGTTATCAGCGCATTATGGTAGGCAGAAAGGTATTAACGCATAAAAACACAATTCACTTGGCCAAACATCTCAAATGATGTTCAAAAATACGTTCAGACCTGCTATAACTGTGCCACAAGAAAAACAAAAGATGCCTATAAACCACCTTTAGGCACATTCAGTGAGCCCAAAAATGTCTGGCAAGCTATTTCCGTTGGCTTAGTTGGACCACTGGATGCATCTGTCAACAGCGACACAGATGAAGAATATAAACGATAATCTGTCAATATTCTCGCTATTTGGAGATGTTTCCCACGACGAACCAAAAAGCAGAAACAATTATACTCCAGATCTGTGAGCTATTAAAAATCAAAAAAGTATGCACAACCCCCTATCACCCTGCCTGGAATGGGCGTTTAGAACGTGTGCACAGAGACATCGCGAACAATTTATCCCACTATGTGCAAACTGATAAGAATTGGCACAAATATCTACCATTAGTCAAAGCAGCTCACAATTCCACAAAAAACATTTCCACAAATTATATTCCCCATGAAATTGTTTTTGGAACAAAATTTCAGTTTCCCTGGCTTCTGAATTATCAGAAAATTTACAGAATTTCAATATTCACACCAAATGTCTTTACGACAAAATACAACAAGTTAGGAAACAGGTCAAAACAAATAATGAAAAAGCCAAATTAAGAAGAGAAAAATATTATAACAAAAATATTTCAAAAGTAAAACTAAGTGTAGGTGACCACGTTTATTTAAAATCATTTACATCTACGGGAAAATTCATGAAGAAATATCATGGCCCTTATCAAATCTATAAAGTGTTTCCCAACCACACAGCTTCTATAACTCTCAATAACAATGAGAAAAAATTGGTACATCTCAGCAAGCTGAAAAAGGCCCACATTAGAGGCAAATCAAAATCGCACGCCATGAATCTACGGCGAAGAAAAAGATAAAATAAATTTGGCACTTTCTCAAAAAATTGAAATAAATTTCCTGGCGTTAGGAGGAGAGAATATCATTCTCATCTAGTCCAAGGTTCAAATTCCAAATTCAAATTAAAACCTAGTTTAAACAAAAACTTATCTTCAGTGTGGTAGAATAATATAATTTTTATTTTTAATAAATACAATCCAATTAATATTTATTGAATTTCAGGTCACGCAAAGATTTCAACAAATTAATTTTTATAAAGTAAATTTAAACATTTTAATCATTTAATTTTCCTTACAGACCGCGACGAGATAATATACACATTTAATAAAAGAATTTGTTTAATTTTAACAATCTATTTTTTTTAGATCTTATAGATAATTGTACTAATTTTCTTTGTAAATCCTTTCTTCAATGTTTTAGGTAGACAAGCAATAAGAATTCTTTAGTGAATAGAACATTTATACATTTCCTTTATTTCAAATGTTTTAGCAAAGGCGGTCAAATCACAGTGCACTTAAAAGTTATAAAAAATTTTAGGTCAAGAAACAGAACAAAGTGATTTTCACTGTACAGACGTTTTTTCCCGGACACCAGAACAATCAACTTCAAGACAGCCTCAAGACAATGAAATTAAGCTAACGACCCCACAGACAAGCCGAAATCTATTCAACCAGTGGCTTTTCCAAGTGATTGTCTACATAGTACAAAGGAGGTCAAGTTTATAATGAATTTTCAAATTTATAAAAAGTAGATTTTAGGTCAGAAACAATGAAACAGGAGAGCCGAATTCTATTGAGGTAAATCTTTTCTATACCAGGTAAAATCCCTTTCATAATATCCCTTAAATATTTTTTGATCCTTAATAATTAATTGCTTTATATGTCGGCATTTGAACTATGATTGTGTACGTCCCTTATGTATTATTTATTGCCATGTATTGTGACATTCCTTTCAAATTATTTTATCGATGGTAAAAGTTATTAAATAATGATATATTCTCTTTCTCTCTCTAGCTTTAGAACTAACTATCAAACCATTTTATTCTTATAACTAAGTATAAT
>JAAEAF010012752.1:0-11670 GCA_011037195.1 Triatoma infestans
AGAAAGGGCAGGCCTGCCACATGTCAAGCGCGTTGTTCTACAAGAGGGTTCTCAAAACATTCCAACGAATTTTTTTACTAACATCTCATACTAATCAACATACAAAAATGCCTCTCACATTTATTTAAATCATTTTTCTCGGAATAATTTTTTTTGTGGGGGGGGGGGATTCTGGGAACAGCTTTAAGCTTTTCCTATGGCCTAGAGCGCCACTTCAATAAAATTTATGGTCGTACCGCCTACATAGTATTAGGTTATATTAAAATCTTAGTAAGAATTCCAATAAAGAAAACCGGTTAACCTGAAATGACACTTTTTAGTAGGTTTCAGAGTTCTGAACGTTTTGAAACATTTTTCTGAAAAAATTGATCTAAAATGGGATACCGCGAACGCTGAGGGACTATAACAAAAGGCCACACTATACAATGTTTATACAATGTGTTCAACCTCAGGCAAACAAGTATAATCCCGGTAACATTATTTAAATTGCATGAAGAGAAAGTCTTGTATAAATATTTCACAACATATTTTTACTTTTTATCATGGCAGTAAGAGAAAGTATTGTGGATCGTGTGAAATTTTGGATACTTTTTTTTTCTCGGGGTTTTCCACAAATCGTGGTTCCCTTCAGCCATCGAGCGCAATTGCCCTCTTCCAAGCAACACGATCCTCTGCTTGCTCTTCCGTCAGGCCGTAACCAGCCATCATCTCCTCTACCCGGTCCCTCCATCTACCTCTGGGTCTACCTCTCCTCCTTCGGCCATCCACCTCGTTCTCCATCACCACCCTAGGCAATCTTCCTGGGCCCATCCTCCTCACATGCCCTTACCACGTGAGTGCCTTAGTTTCAATGATTTCCAGGTTGTTCCTCTCCACACCCATCCTCTTCCTAATGCCGTCATTTCTAACTTTATCCCGCCTCGAACAACCTGCAGATCTCCTCCAAAAATCCATCTCCACTGCCAGGAGTTTCTCGCGTTGTCTTCTGTTCAGTACCCAGGTTTCTGCGCCGTACAGTAGGATACCTTCGAGGATCGACGTGAAGATCAGCCTCTTGGTTCCGGTTAACAAATTTCCGCTCCATAGCACTGGGTTCAATAGTCCTATTACTTTTTTCCCCTCCCTAATTCTTCTCACTACTTCCTGCTTGGAGGAGCCATCCTTTTCTACTATTGACCCTAAGTATTTAAAAACGATCCACTCTTTTAATGCAACTCTTTTAATAGAAAGTAGACGCATTAAAAGAGAAATTTTCGATACTGAGAGCGGAAAAATACATGTTTTAAGATCCTCTGGTCGGAAAATAGTTATTTATATGACAAGTGAGAGAAGTAGGAGTTTTTACACTCGTGAGTTCCAGAGTTTGACCACATGAGCCTAGCGTGTGAGTCAAACTGCAAGAGATGTAATAAATATTCGATTCTATTTGAAAATTCGACTGAAGAGTTAAATATTCGATTTTGTTTTCTTCTGCAATCGTATTCAATTAGTTCTTAATTTATACGAATATAAATAAAAAATGTAAAATGGTGCAAATACTGGGAATGTATTTTTAGTTCAAGTCGGAATCTGTTCTGATTAGTATAACCTCAAATCCGCTGTACCTGTTATTTGTTTTGAACTTGTTTTCACGCGTTGCCGCTAGATGTTGGGCTAATTAGAGTTGAACAATGTTACTTTCACACAATAGTGAGAAAAGGTTGTATGTAATTCATTAGTGGAAAAAAGTAGAACATAGCTACTGAT
Source organism: Triatoma infestans (assembly GCA_011037195.1). Taxonomy (NCBI): domain Eukaryota; kingdom Metazoa; phylum Arthropoda; class Insecta; order Hemiptera; family Reduviidae; genus Triatoma; species Triatoma infestans. The sequence continues at coordinate 1,747 of JAAEAF010012752.1, forward strand.
TTTAGTGGGGAACTTATTCTCGATGTGGGGAATCTGTGACTTTAGATTTCAAATGTTATGAAAGTTTGATCATGGCGCTATCTTCTGGACTGCAATGTATTCCACATTCAAGTACTACAAGTACAAATTGTATTAGCTCTGCAGTAATATTGAAAAATCATTCTTTGTTTCTCATCAATTTGTATTAAATGTGAAAATAACATCCTTGTATATTTATCACAGCTTTGTAAACAGAAGTTTTATTTTATGAATTTAGAACAATGTTACTTTCACACACTAGTGAGAGAAAATAGTGTGTAACATACTTGTGCGTGAATATTGTACTTATTTAACTAAATTCAGTGTAATAATCGGCACATTATTCAACGAATGCAGAAAAATTTATTTTTTTAGCGAGAATATCTCAATTTTTGAAATCTTTGATTACACAGACAATTAGAGAAAGTAAAAACATGCACAGTACATTTATTGAACTTTATTAATTCGGTTATATACATTTGTGTGTGTGTGTGTTCATGCGGAGTTCTGACTTCTATTTATCTATAAGATAAAATATAAAGACTGAACAAGATTAATGAGGGTTAAATTAAATCTTTATTAATGCTGATATTATTATATGCTTAGTTAATGATCGAAAAATACTGTTCTGGATATTAGAAATTAGAATGATCAGCAGCAGCAGCAGCATTGCTGCCAACTAATTGTAGAGTGCTTGCTCCCTATAAATGAAGTGCTATAAATTCCATTAATATGCACAGACAACCGGGTATATATATACCTATATATATATTGACTATGTGAAAGCCCCTAGCCAAACTACCATCCGAGCTTTTACTTAATCAAAATATAACATGACCAGCCACTACCCGCCAAATAACCACAACAAAGAACCAAGTATATTAACATTTAACCAACACAGTATATAACTTATAACCAATACTGTTTCAGTTTTACCCAATCGACCTCCCATTATTTCGGTGTACTGTAGTTCTTGGAAATTTACTTTATATATCAACTCCATAAATATAATGAATTAAGCTTTTTTTTTTTTTTTTAATTGATGACACTTTTTGCTGTAATACAAGGTGAAAGCTTTATTTATTTTTTATTTAGTTGCAGCTTTACTTTTATATTATACATATCTATCAGATGTCTGAAAAGAAATCTGGTGTGAAACACTCACACAACTTTCTCTTATTCCTGTTAATACAGTAATTATGTATATACGTATAAAATGACAAATTATCTTTAAACTGAAATTTTAAATTTCTGTTCTAACATGAATACAGAGATGGGGGGGGCAATAAGCACCTACCTATTAACCTTAGCAGGTCAAAAGTGATTATGTTGTAGCCCAATAGAGAACACTTAAAAACACAAGCAAAAATAACATTTTGAAATTTGACGCTACAAATTCCGCATAACTATCCAAAAAAAACACCCTTTTGTGGGAAAATTGATTGAAATAAAAATGATACATGAGTTTGCAGTTACCATACCAAGTTTAAAGGAAATCGTTTTACACATATTCAAGAAAATTCCAGAAAATTAGGTTTTCAAAAACCTATTCTGTAAAGTCGCACATCCGGTCGACCGGTTTTATTCAAATTTGGATTTCTAGCAAGGCTTCTGTGGCATATGGATATTATATAAGTAAAAGAAATGCGTCTAATGCATAATACATACTGTTTTTGGTGTCGTTACGGCCGCTGTATTCAATGTTGTAAATTGGATGTTGAGGTTCGGTCATACAAAAGAACTCTTTTTACATTTCTACCGACGTTTCTGCAAATTTATTGCCTTCTTCAGGGTCTGTACAAAGGTTTTAATACATATCAATAAAAAATAGAAACAACATAAAATATGAACTTAAAACAAATATTTTCAAAATAATTTTTTTTTAAATAAACTAAATAAAAAGTATGATATATATAGCACATTTAAATTTATTTTAAACTATTGTTGTAGAACAGATCAATATTAAACTAAATCACAACTATTAAAACTTTGACAATATGTGGCATATGTAAGAGTAAAGTATGGAAATAACTTAGGAAATGCACTTACAAAAATTTTCAGTTAGAATTCCAGTAGTAATTAGTCTAGTTTAACCTGTGACATATCATCACCAAGTGTTACGGACATAGGATGGGTCAAGGTTTATAAAGGGCTAGCAGAGCGGATGGGAAAACCGTGTCTTAGTCTGTATGTTGTTTTGGAAATTCCAGGAGATTGTTATAATTGAGGGATAGGTTTTTGGTGTCTGTTCTAAAGTTGATAGATAATTTATCTTTTTTAATATGAATCATTTCCAATATATTTCTTTTTTTATTATTATTGTTGATAGAGAGAATTTTAGTGTTTTCTATGTCAAATTCATGTTTGTATTGCATGCAGTGTTTCGTTAGTGCTGTTGTCATGTCAGTCGGTTTTTTAGTTTTACAGCCGTATTTATGTTGGTACAGTCTATTTTTTAAATATTGAGATGTTTGTCCTATGTATGTAGCTGGGCATTGTAAACAATTTATTTTATAAATTATATCTAATAAATTTGTGGGTGTGGGGTCTTTTAGTTTAGATAAGAGTTTTTTTAGAGGATTGGAAAGGTTATATTTCTTGAAAATTTTAGCTATTTTTCCTGATAGACCTTCTAAGTATGGGATAGAGATATAGGATATTGGAAGTTGCTGTGATGTCGTAGAGGGAGTCAGGTTAATCACATTATCTGTGGATCGTTGATATAATATTTTTTGTACACTATGGAGAGGATAGCCATTATTTTTAAATATCTTAGATAATTTTAACTTGTTCTCATCATGGAAACGGGGATGGCTAAGATGAAGTACACGTTTGGTAAAGTATTTAACAAAGTTGATTTTCTGGTTATATGGATGATTGGAAAGGAAATGGAGGAATCTGTCAGAACGAATAGATTTAATTAACCAATTGGTAGTAAGAGAACTATTTTCTTCACGGATAATCGTCATGTCTAGAAAATTAATTTTATTATCTATTTCTACTTCGTGTGTAAATTGTAAACGGGGATGGTATGTATTAAAGGTATTCAGGATGGTATGGATATGTTCTTTAGGGACAGCGGTTAAACAATCATCGACATATTTGAAGAAAAAGGAATTGTAAAGGGTAGTTTTTTAATAGAATTTTGAATTAATTCAGACTGATGATATCCGCAAGAATCTGTCCTATGTTACTTCCCATGGTAGGCTACTTCCCATGGCTGTGTCAAAGATTTGTTGGTAAAAGTGTTCATTGTATTGAAAATATCCTGATGTACAGCAATGGGATAACAGAGATATGAATTTTTGAAGAGGGATATTAGTTTTATTTTCTAAAAGATAAAAATTCCTTTTTATAATTTCTATCGTTTCTTCAATGGGAACATTCGTAAACAGGGAAGCAACATCTAATGAAATAAGGGATTTTTATGTTATCTACTTTTTCTTTTAACTCAAAGGAATCTTTAATATTGTAACTGTTATCAGAAATAAGTTTTAATATGTCGGTTAGGAATTTTGCAAGGTTATATGTAGCCGCATTGATGAATGAAATTATTGGTCTTAATGGATTATTGTGTTTTTATGTGTCCTAACTAAGCCATAGATTTTTGGTGGGGTGGGTGAGGAATTTTAGAGACGAATTTTAGTATTGAGATCAATTAATTTTTGTTTGTATAAGTATGTAATTAGTTTGTTCATATTTATTAGTAGTTTGTTTTAATTGTAAGTAGTTGTTTCAAATTTTTTAGTAGTTGTTTTAATTTATTAGTAGTTGTTTAAATTTGCCGAAACGTCGGTAGAAATTTAAAAATGACCGAACCTCAACATCCAGTTTACAACATAATATATAATAATGTGGTACTTTATAGGGAGATTTAACGTTAGTTTCTCCCAGAACTCCGCAAAAATCAATTTTTCTGGGAAAAAGTTACATATAAAAGTGATCGGGATTCATTTATGTAGATAGTATAGGAAGTTTGTAGAAAATCGTTTGAGCCGTTTATGAGAAAATCAGGAAAAACTGAAAAAAAAAAAAAGTAAAGTCACACTTCCGGTTTATGGATTTTGACCGAAACCTTCGAGGCAGATACGGTGGGTAGTACCCAAACTGTATATCAAGTTTGAGCTCCCTGCGACTTTTCGTTTTTAAAGATATTCAGTTAATACCAACACACACAAATAGAAACCCATTCGCTTAAAACATATTTTCGTATACAAAGAACTTCAAAACATGTATTTCCGATGAAAGCTCAATTTCGAAAATTTGGTACAATGCAATACTTTCTCTCTTACCAAGGAGTAAGAGAAAGCAAAAAAAAACGAGTTCGCAGACGACACATCAACGATTATTTTAAGAATTGGAGGTTCTACACTGAATATTGCCAAACTTTTGATGCCTTGGCTCTAAAAGATTTCAACAGTTCTTAACGGACAGGGAAACAATTGAAAGCGTAGAGTTCCAGAATCACAAAGAAAAGGATACAGAAAACAAAGAAGGAGGAGTGATTGGCAAATCGAAGTAAATCGAACTTCAGGACATCTCGATAAGCATGAAATAAATGAACCATATACTTATCAGCGGAGCTGCTAATTGCGATAATTATATATCTAACCGGAAGATTCGTGATCTGAGCTTTCTATCAGTTAATTTAAGGTACTTGTAAGTAATATTCAAGGGTTCCCAGGGAGACTCGAGACCCAATAAGATCATTTCTTGTTTGGAGTCCAGGCTATCAGGGAGGAAAGTAATAAGGCGGAGAAACATGCGTCTCTTAAGGACTCTTCATAGGCGCTGATAGAGCCAGAGCTTTATTATATGTACATTTCAGAGTGCTTCAAAAGAGCCTCCATTATACATGGGTGCAAACAAACTAGTTTCAGCGATTAGTATTTGCTAAAAAAAAAAAAAACAGATATCAGCATAGATTTCCAGCTGACTGATTTATTTTAACTTGGCCTAAAGAACCCTGCTTACCAGATCTATAACATTTTATTTGCAATTGATTGGCCTGGCTAGAGATGATACTCTAAAAGTCTGCCAGGGAAGTAGAGAAAAATGGTACTGATGATTTTAGTCAAAGTGAAGGTAATTATTATGATGGAAAAATACTGCTCTACTAATGACACTTTACTTTTAACTGGCATATGCCCAAGCGATTCCAGCGCTTCATATGCTACCAGCATAAGCTCTGCCAACTCCCTAAGGATATTTATATAAATATAGGGTAAATTTGGAGTCAAAGTCACCCTTTAAAGAAGCAGTTTTTCAAGAACCTTTAAAAAGAAGTATACTTATACCACGAAGAAAAGTTGATTACAAGGTCACCAGTCTACAGTATCTACAAGTTATCTTTGGCCAAACTTTCTCTAAAGCCGTCGCTCTCACAACTTCTACTTTTTTTTACTTATATAATTCTGGTAACTGTGCAAAATATAAACTGTGTGAATAAATAGTAAGTCTGTTTTTCTTCAACATCATTACCAACATTTTCCAACATTAAAATAATTTTAAGAAAAACTTCCTTTTGAACGAACAAATACCACATTTTATATAAAATAAATTATATTTAAATGGTACAGACACACAAACGTACATAAAAGAAACAAGAAAGTTATTCTTTGCACGGAATACTATGTGTTAAATAAAGTTCATTAGATAGATGAAGAGATATTAGAGCATTTCATAAATTGAATTTCCTTTTTATGAAAAAAAAATAAGTATAATAAATAAAGAAAAAGACATCCACCAATAGCATGGACAGGAAACGATTTGCTCTTTCTTTTCTCACTCCTTTTTACTTTCTCTTACTTCTAGTAAGAGGAAGTATTGTAATCGTGTCAAATTTTCGATATCGAGTTTTCACCGAAAATATCCGTTTTGAGGTCCCCTGAGTCCAAAAAAGTGGTTTTTAGCAAATGGTCTGTGTGTGTGTGTGTGTGTGTGTGTGTGTGTCTGTGTATGTGAACAGCATAGCTCAAAAACAAAAAAACCGTAGAAAACTGGAACTTAATATTCCGTTTAGGTATCACCATGCGATCTGACTGTGCGTTATCTGTTAAAATTCTTCAACCGGAAGTACCACTTTACTAGTTCACTTTTTTTACTTTTTTCCGTTTTTCTTAAAAATGGCTCCAAGGATTTTCTTTAAACTTCATACATCAACTACATATACAAGGAGCTACAACTTTTATTTGAAACATTTATCTGGGAAAATTGATTTAAGGGCCCTTCTGGGGGAGGGGAGGGGTTAGGTTACCCTCTAAAGTGCTATTTCAGGTCATTACACAATTCGGTCATTTAAATAATGTTAATTAGAATTAAATATGTTGTGGAAATTCCGAGTTTGAGAAAAATCGGAAAACCGGAAGTGCTTTTGTTTTAACACTTTACTAAATATGATTTTTCACTTTTTCGCGAGTTTCTCAAAAATGGCCCCGACGATTTTCTTGAAACTACACATATAAACTAAACATTCAAAGATCTACAACTTTTATATTAAACATTTCTCTGGGAAAATTCATTTAAGGGCACTTTTAGGAGAGTGGTAGGGTTGCAGCTTCCTCTAAAGTGGTATCATACTTGATTATACAACTCTATCATCCAAATGAAATTAATTAGAAATAAATAGTTGGCCAAAATTCCGGGTGTGAAGAAAATCAGTAAACCGGAAGTGCGCTGTTACTGAATAGTTTTTTCAGTTTTCGACAAATTTCATTAAATTTGGTACACAAACTATAAAATTTGTCAATTATAATTTTGATAACTGGAGTAAGAGAAAGTTGTGTGAGTGTTTCACACCAGATTTTTTATATATATATAAGGGAGAAAGAATCTCCCCTCTTTCTCTGTTTTCCCTTGTGAAGTTTTATTACATTAAATTTAGCTAGAATATTTCTTTTTTATAAAATTTGTGGGAAAAGTGTTATGCTTTCCATAGAAAAAGATCCTTCCTTTTCACTTTCTCTTATTCCTTCTAAAAGGAAGTGACACAATAGTCTCAAATTTTCGAAATTGAGTTTTCACCGGAAATATCCGTTTTGAGGTTTCCTGAATATAAAAAAAAAATGTTTTCACCCAATGGTTTGCGTGTTGTGTGAACAAAATATATCAAAAATCAAAAATTGCAAGAAGCTCAAATTTGATCTTTCGTTGATCCATCTAACCCGAAGGTTACGAGCAAATCCATCGCACCAGATTCGAGCGACTCTACTGAATGTTTTTTTTTTTTCATTTTTGTGCTATTTTCTAGAAAACGGCTCCAACGATGTTTTTTAAACTTCATATTTTTTATCCTACACAGATAAATACCCTAACAGTTGTTTTTTTTTTAATTTTCCCCGGAAAGTTGATTTTGGGGAAGGGGGAGCTCTGAGGAAATAGAAACTGTACGAGGACCGATTCAGTATACGAACCATTTTCTAAAAACCACATTTTTGGATCCAGGGGACCTCAAAACGTGTGTATTTCCGGGGAAAACTCGATTTCGAAAGTTTGACACGATTGCTCCTAAGAGTAAGAGAATGTAAAAGCCCAAAAACTTCCACCTTCAACGGCAGTAACCATATGTCTGATGCGAAGGTAATACCAAACATAATTTTTGTTGTTGATTATGTGGTTGGGTCCCGCATTGCTGGATAACATCTGATATTTTATCCGTCGTAGCATCCAGATTCCACTTATTCCTGACCGGTTTCGGATTTTCATCCATTGTCAGAGCAAATTCACCAAGTTCGTCTAGACAGTTCCCTTCAACGTAAGGTTTCTATTACACTCACACTTGGTTTGGTTTGTTGGTTGTATATACGTGCGGGAGGTTATAAGGTTATGTTACTATGTGTGAGTGTTTAATGACAAAATGGAATTATTATAAATTATTATTATACATTAGAAAATAGTGTATAATAAATAGCATATTTTGAAAGAAATTTATAACTAAATTTTAATAGTGGTGTTAAGTATGATCAGTGTTTTATCAAGTCATTTTATTATGGGGGGGGGGGATAAGTTATTTCAGAATAAAGTTTAAAGAAAGGCAATGCAAAGTTTATGGACACTCAAAAGCTTGTATATGGTGTAATAAATAAATGTGAAATTCAAGCAGGTATAATACAAGAAAATCTGTAGGTAATATGATAGGTAAGAAAGTTAGCAGCAAACAGCAACAAATGTAAGTGAAACAGAAACAATACGTTGAAGTGAACTCTCTACCCGAAAACTTGATGAATTTGCTCATACGATGGATGAAAATCCTAAACTGTAACCGGTCAGGTACAAATGGAATATGCATGCTCAACGGATAAAAAGTCAGATATTTTTGTTGTTTTTGATTGGTTTCGGATACTCATCCATCGTCAGATTAACTCTATCAAATTCGTATAAAGAAGTGCCTTCAACACTGTGTTCCTGTCACGCACCACACTGGTTGTCTCACTGCATGGTCCTGAATTGAAAACTTTACTCTGGACCATGGATGAGAAATTTGAAACCTATCAGAATCAAGCAAAAATAGCCAAACTACGGACGGATAAATCCCAGATGTTATCCCACAGCATTGAGGATTCACCGCCTTAAACATAAATACGATACCATGTTTGTGCTTCCTGCTTTTGAAATCTCTATGTTGCTCATACATACATAAAACAATTCGTTGAACATTTTTACTTTCTCTTACTCCTCTAATAGGAGGAAGTATTGTAATCGTGTCAAATTTTCGATATCGAGTTTTCACCGGAAATATCCGTTTTGAGACCCCCTAAGTCAAAAAAGTGGTTTTTAGCAAATGATCTGTGTGTGTGTATGTGAACAGCACAGCTGAAAAATGAAAAACCGTAGAAATTTGAAACTTGATATTCCGTTTAAGTATCACCATGGCATCTGACAGTGGGTCACCTGTCAAAATTCATCAACCGGAAGTACAACTTTACTTGTAGGTTTTTTTACTTTTTTGCGTTTTTCTCAAAAATGGCTCCGACGATTTTCTTCAAACTTAGTATATAAACTACACATACAATGGGCTACAACTTTTATTTGAAATGTTCCTCTGGGAAAATTCATTTAAGGGCAGTTATGGGGGAGAGGTGGGGTTAGGATTTTATCTAAAGTGCTATTTCAGTTTATTAAACATCATCTAAATCATATTAATTAGAATTGAATATGTTGTTGAAATTCCGAGTTTCAAAAAAATCGGATAACCGGAAGTGCGTTTACATTACCACTTTACTAAATGATGTTTTCACTTTTTTGTGATTTTCTCAAAAATGTACCCAACGATTTTCTTGAAACTTCCTATATAAACTAAACATACAAAGATCTACAACTTTTATTTATAACATTTCTCTGGGAAAATTCATTTAAGGGCTCTTTCGATGGAGGGGTAGGGTTATGTTTTTTTCTAAAGTGCTATCATAGTTGATCATACAATTCTATCATCCAAACGAAATTAATTAGAAAAAAAATAGATGGGCAAAATTCCGAGTTTCAAGAAAATTACTAATCGGAAGTGCGCTTTTACTGAACAGTTTTTTCAGTTTTCGACGAATTTCATTAAATTTGGTACACAAACTATGAAATTTGTCAATTATAATTTTGAGAACTAGAGTAAGAGAAAGTTGTGTGAGTGTTTCACACAGTTTTTTTTCTTATTCACGAGACCAAAGTACTTCCTCTTAGTAACAAGGAAGTAAAAAACAAAACAAAAAACAGGAAACTAAATCAGCTGTTATTAATAACTATGATATTCAATTATATTATCAAATATAAAAAATCTGGTGTGAAACACTCACACAACTTTCTCTTACTCCAGTTCTCAAACTTATTTGACAAATTGACAAATTTTATAGTTTGTGTACCAAATTTAATGAAATTCGTCGAAAACTGAAAAAACTGTTCAGTAAAAGCGCATTTCCG
>JAAEAF010012752.1:11959-68696 GCA_011037195.1 Triatoma infestans
TTTTTTGGACTCAGGGGACCTCAAAACGGATATTTCCGGTGATAACTCGATATCGAAAATTTGACACGATTACAATACTTCCTCTTACTAGGAGTAAGAGAAAGTAAAAAAATATATATTTTTTCAATTAATACAATTTTCCCGTTTTATTTATTAATAATACGTTGTACAATAAATTAGTGCCAATCTCCGTGAGGTACTTGGTGGCCCTACACAAATAAATATGGACCACCATAAATTCTCAACCTACGTTTATAATTCCTCTCCTACAATTTCATGTCCATTTATGAACACCGCCCGCACATGTTTGACACATGACACTACTTAAAAAAGAAACATAACACCTAACAAAATGGCTGGCTTTTAATTTTTACCGGAAAATGAAATTCTCCTATCACTTATTTATACGCACTAGTTAAAAAAAAATTAATGTTATAAAAGAAAGAGAGCCAATTACACAAACTTCTGGTATTTTAACAATCCCGTATTTCTTGCAAAACGTTTAATGAAAATTATATTTACTATATCAGGATCCATTTTTTATGAAAAGAATTATTAAGCCAATAATATATGAGGAGGAAACATCCATCCATCTTATGACAGGATTGCTAGGGTTGTGAGGAAATTAGGTTCAGGACCTTTGGACGGAACATAATGTCTTTGGAAGAGCTTAGGCTATTTCACTTTAAGGTTATTGTCCGATTTGTTTGGATCGCGGTGAATCTTAGATGGATTAGACCAGGTCTGGATATTTGTTCTAGACCCGATTTGTTGTGTTTTTCTTGGGGTAGCTACATAGGCCCAGTGAGGCTTTGGATAACGTAGGGTTTGGTCTCTCTTCACAGAAAATAATAAATAATAATAATAATAATAATAAGCCAATAATATTTTCCTGATGTATCTATAATATATATATAGATATATATATAGTATATATTATATATATATAATATATAGATATATATCAGTTCCAAAAAAAGGATATAGATGCTTTAAAGGTGCCGGGTATAGTGTGCGCTCTATCAATCTTAATATCTACTGTATAAAATATGTGCTCTACTATGCTCTACCTTTCTAGAGTAAGGGACATTCAGTAATCTCTTTTCCGGCGGGCTCTCCGACTTTGTAGACAAAAAAACTCTTAGCCGGTTAAACTCGAAAAAAATGTGGCTCAATGTTCTATGAGGGATGACCAAAGTAAACTTCAGCCGTGATAATAAACGTATTTTTCACAATGAACATATTTAATTTTAATTTAATTTTAATTTTTGTCAAAAGAGTGCATACTAAACCAGAATCATGACGGTTGATTACATAATATATGATAACCATCACGGTAGAGCCCACCACTATACCAGCACCTGTTTAAAAACTAAATATAATTCCATTTTATAATAAATAAATTTGAAAAAAAAAAAATTAAATATAAATGCATAACTTATAATGCTGGAAGTGTAAATAGGATTAATTTGATATATTTAAAAGAGAAATTAATGATTAATATCTGGCAGCGCTGTATTTGTCACCCTACTATTTATTCAGATAATGCTAGAAATATTAAAGGCGCTTATAATGAATTAATTTTTTTTTTTTTTTTTTTATAAAATGTTTGTAAATGATAAATCATATAGTGAGGGGTACTAGTATTTTTATTCTGGGGGGATTTTTTTTATTTTTTTTAATGATAAAAAAAATGTATCCTTATTTTTACTAATTTATTATCCTTATGATATTGGAAAGTTATATATCCTTTCCAACATTCTGTAAGCAAAATTGCGAAGGAACATTCCTACAAAAAAAAATCCTCACTATCTTATTGGCTGACATAGACAAAGTTCCTTCATTTTTTTTTTCACTGCATACTTTTAAGGCAATCCACTTCCATGTCTAACCGACAGTAAATAAATAAATCCTAACAGTTTTTTGTTCGTTTTTTTTTTTAACAAATGTTTGATTTAATGTATAAAAAAAAATTACAAGTAAAATTAATTTTTATATAGTAATCAAAACGGAAATGGAATTTTTGTTAATTCTACAACAATGATGATAATTTTTAACAAATTTACTGTTATTTATGACCAAACACAGATATTAACAGCAATACTACTACTTACTACTGTAAAAGAAAGTATTGCAAAATCGTGTCAAATTTTCAAAATTGAGTTATCACCGGAAATACAGAGATGATGCAGGGTTGTTCCCTGAGTAAGAACAAGAAAGAAATGTTGTTAACAAGTATCTCATTTTGTGTGTGTGTGTGTGTGAGAACAAAATATCTCAAAAACAGAAAACTCGTTCTTAATGTTCCGTTTAGATATTATCACCGCATATGATTATAAGTTTTGGTCAAAATCCATAAAAACGGAAGTGCTGATAAATATTTCTTTTCGTGAATTTTCTTGAAAATGATTTCCAAATGATTTTCTTTAAATTTTGTATACTATCTATACATACCTAAATGAAAATTACTTTTATTTGAAGCATTTTCTGGGGGGGCGGGGCGTAGCAACGTTAGTGTTCCTTTGAATACATATGGAAAAATACAGTAGTACACATATTGCTAGAATACAAAATTTGAACAAAATTAGTTAAACGGAAGTGTGGCTTTACTAAAAAGAAGTTTTGTTTATTTTTTTCAAATTTTCTCTAAAACCACTACAACGATTTTCTATAAACCTGGAATGGTGTTTATAACGATATAAACAGTATCAGTTTCATTTGAAATATTTTTCTGGATAAATTGACGACTTTAGTGAGTTCTCAGGAATCTCGAAGCATTAAACTTTCAAATATTTATATATAGATTTGTTCGATGTTACTGGTGGCGATCTCTTCTGGTCTTCAATGCAATCACATTAACTTATACTAACAGCCTTGGGTAGATACTAGGTACACCCACACACCACTCGTGCATTTATTCTCGAGTTAAATAAAAATATAGAAGTTTAAAGTAAAACTTGTCAACTTAATAATTGTATTAACAGTAAAGAGTAATTCGTGTGAGTATTTCACACGTGAATTTTATTATTATTAAGGAAGCACCACAATAATTTTAACCAATAAACTTGTGGAAAAGGATCTACATATGTTTTCAAGTTTAATAGAACATGCTTCTCTAGATTTTAATTGACTAAGGAAACCTCAACCTTATAAACTATACTATTCATTAGAAATATATTACCCCCACCCCACCCCACAGACCCTAATGATGCTACAATCTCCAAGAAACAACACATAGAATACAAAGTCACACAAGTATGTTCCTATTATTTATTATGTTGTTTAGAAAATATCTAATTTAAATTCATTCCTTCATTTCCAGCAACAATGAAGATAATGTAATTGAAGAAGAAGTGAACATAACAAAGCCGTGTGAAATAGTTAAACATGCACAATTCCAACTATTATACATACCATTGTTGTATAGTAAATCAAGATACAGGATTATAGGATTCTATTCTAAGTAAGTACAATATTTATTTTATATTTTCATTATAAAAAAAAAAAAATCTGGTGTGAAACACTCACACAACTTTCTCTTACTCCAGTTCTCAAAATTGTATCTAATTGACAAATTTTAGAGTTTGGGTACCAAATTTGATGAAATTCGTGAGAGTTCGTCGAAAACTGAAAAAACTGTTCAGTAAAAGCGCACTTCCGCTTTAATAATTTTCTTGAAACTCGGAATTTTAGCCATCTATCTATTTCCAATTAATTTTGTTTCGATGGTAGAATTGTATAATTAACTATGATAGCACTTTAGAGAAAAACATAACCCTATCCCCTCCCCCAAAAGCCCCCTTGAATGGCTTCACCAGGAGAAATGTTTCAAATAAAAGTTGTAGCTCTTTATATGTGTAGTTCACATTGCTAATTTAAAGAAAATCGTTGGAGCCCGTTTTCGAAAAAATACCAGAAATCTTAAAAATTCATTTCAGTACAAATGCACTTCCGGTCATCCAGTTTTTTCAAACTTGGAATTTCAACAACATATTCAATTCTAATTAACACGATTTAGATGATAGTATTGTATAATAAACTGAAATAGCGCTTTAGAGGAAAACCTAACCTCACCCTTCCCCCAAAAGTGCTCTTAAATGATTTTTTTCAGAGAAATGTTTTTAATAAATATTGTAGATTTTTGTATGTATAGTTGATGTGTCAAGTTCAGAGAAAATCGTCGGTGCTATTTTTGAGAAAATCGCAAAAAAATTTTTAAAAAAATACCAGAAAACTGAAAAATACATTTCAGTAAAAACGCACTTCCGGTCATCCAGTTTTTTTCAAACTCGGAATTTTAACAACACATTTAATTTCTAATTAATATTATTTAGATGACAGAATTGTATAGTAAACAGAAATAGCACTTTAGAGAAACACCCAATCTACCCCTCCCCCAAATATCGCCTTAAATGAATTTTTCCAGAGAAATGTTGAAAATAAAAGTTGTAGCTTATTGTATTTGTAGTATATATACCGAGTTTGAAGAAAATCGTCTGAGCCATTTTTGAGAAAATCGCAAAAAAGTAAAAAAACAAAAAACTAGTAAAGTGGTACTTCCGGTTGAGGAATTTTGAATGATAACGTACTGTCAGATTCCATGGTGATGCCTAAACGGAGTATCAAGTTTCAGCTTTCTAAGGTTTTCGGTTTTGAGCTATGCTGCTTACCTACACACACACAATTTGTTAAAAACCACTTTTTTTGGACTCAGGGGACCTCAAACGGATATTTCCGGTGAAATCTCGATATCCAAAATATGACACGATTATAATACTTCCTCTTACTAGCAATACTTCTTTACACGGTAATTTACACAGATTTAAGTGACATAAATTTTACTAAATGTTTGCTTGTCCTCAATTTTACATCAATTGGAAAATATAAACTTAATAAAATGACTTCTTCAGAAAAAAAACTTCCCAGCAAAAGTGATTGGTCTCTGTATTCATAATTAATGTAATAAATTTAATGAAATCTGTTAGTGTTATTTTGGATTATATCGTAACAAACGGAAATAATTTCAGTAACTTCCGGTGAACCGATTTTCTTCAAACCCAGAATTTTAATTACATATTTAAATCTAATTAATATTAATTTAGAATTATATAATAAACTGAAATAGCACTTTAGTGGAAAACATAACACTGCCCTCTCCCAAAAACTAATTTATAAATGAATTAACAGAGTTTTCATAGTTGAGATATTGTGTTCACAAATACATATAGACCTATTTCCTACAAACATTTTTACTTTCTTATACTCCTAGCAACAGAAAGTATTTAATCGTGCTACAACTTTTATTTAAAACATTTCTTCGGAAAAACTGATTTAAGGGCACTTTTTGGAAAGGGGTGGGGTTAGGTATTCCTCTAAAGTGCTATTCCAATCTATTCACACAATTCTATCATCTAAATAATATTTATTAGAATTAAATATGTTTTCGAAATTCCAAGTTTGAAGAAGATCGAATGATCGGAAGTGCGTTTTTAGTAAAAGATATTTTTCACTTTTCTGTTATTTTCTCTAAAAACGGCTCCAACGATTTACTTTAAACAATAAATGTGAACAACACATAATAAAGAGCTACAACTTTTATTTGACACATTTCTCGGGGTAAAGTCATTAAAGGGAGGTTTTGTGGGAGAAGAAAGGTTATGTTTTCCTGTAAAGTACTATCTTAGTTGTTATACAATTCTACCAACCTAAAAACCGGAAGTGCGTTTTTACTGAAAAGTTTTTTCATATTTCACGATTTCCTCCATAAAAACGCCGTCGAATTTCATTAAATTGGGATACTAACTGTACACACGTAGGCGTGAACTCGGAAGCGTTAGAGGGGCTTAATGAAGCACGCAATTATGAAAATTAACGAGGCAGTAAAGTTTTAATTGGCTTACCTTGAAGATGCGGTTATGATAAATGAGAAGCGTATGTTGAGCCGGAGAAGATGTGAAAGACGCTAGGAAGCGTAAAAGGGTATAAAGGAGGTTGTGTATATGTGTAAATATGTTCGTGTATGGGTGTGTATGAAAGGAAGTTGCAGGAAAGGTAATTGGTGAATGAAGCGGTTCGGAAGCGTGCGTTCGTTGATGCGAATAAGACTTTTCGGAAGCTGGTTGGAGGCAGAGATGAAAGACCTGTGTTGTAAACGCAATACACCCGCGAAGGCGGTGAAATCTAATGATGAAGCAGTAAATGATGACGCAGAGAACAAATACATATGCACGTGAAGCGAGCCAAACGACAAATGAAGAAAAGGGATGATTAATCAGGGAAAAGGGGGTGGCTGTAGTGGAGAAACCAACGCCCGGAGACGCGAGAGAAGGCGCGAACGCGCCAGAGAACTGGCGGGAGAGAATTAAAAAAAGAGAGAAAAACAGGATGTCTAGCCGGACGACGCGGGCGCACGCGGAAGTTTTACCCCTACAGGCACAACCGGGCAAGACGACGCAATACTAACTACACAATTTATCAATTACAATTTTGTAAACTACAGTAAGTGAAAGTTGTGACCGTGTCTCACACCAGACTTTTTTCCATACTCCAAGAGACCTGACACAAATCATGTATTTCCGATGAAAATAACCAATCTTGAAATTTTTACATGATTACCAATACTTTCGTGTAGAAGATGAAGAAAAAAAATCTATGGAAGTCAGGGTTCTTCTAATAGTAGTTTTTCTCGTGTGAATTTTAATTTCTCTAATGATGCACATTAAATAAAAGGCCGATAATAAAATCAGGCGTGCATACATTGAAATATAATCAATAACAGCAATCATACCTTTTCTAATAATGGTCACATATAGACATACAGTCAGACAGACAAACAGACTATATATAATATACATTTTATATATTAGAATATATACATAACATAGTAGAATGGACTCACAATATATACAACAGTTCATTGGTCACTTTGAACTATTAATATTGCCATACTGCTCAGATAGTAATGTAAATAATATAGTATATACTATTTTATAAATATAACGTTCATTATTATTCATTCTAATGTATTGTATTATGTGCAAAATGCATGAATGTTATTGTTTGAACTATATTTATAAAGGCATAGCGTAAACAATCATCTAAATCATTGTCATTAATTGATATTAATTATTATTTATTATTTATATAACTGCGTGGTAAACAAAGATCTTTCAATAATATAACAAAGCGTAGTATTAAAAAAAAATAATAAATAAATAATTTAACTAATTCGAGGATTACTTAAATCTCACTTCAGTTAGAAATTCAAATCTGATAAAAAAATAATTTGGTCCGTTTTTGAGGAAAATTCAAAAACTCAATTAAGGCCCAAGTTAATAAAAGATTTATTAAAGGTTAAATTGTTTATGAATGTCTAGACAACTCAAAGAAATGGTGTGTATAATTGGGTCCTGGAGCATGTTGAAGTAAAGATACATAGAGAGATACTTTATTTATACAGAACTGTCAAAAAAAAAAAAGTTTCAATCATTTTCAGAAGTACTCGTTTATGGAGTAGTATATTTTTATTAAATATTTTTTAAATTCCTTTTTAAATTTATTTTTTGATAGGCTCACCTGAAGCAAAGACTCAGGCAAACAATTATAGATTTTTTAGAGGCCATATATAGTGGGCTTTTCCCAACTTTTGAAGTCCAATGTGCACGTACCTCGAATAAGTTGTTTTGCCTTGTCGTAATGTTATGCAGTTCCTCTCTACGCCGGAACTTATTTGGATCTTCTTCTACAAATATGGCTATGGATATAGCAGCAGGGTAATGTAAGAAACCCTAATCGCGGAAATAGTTCGCGACAACTTGTATCCTTTCTTACCTTGCAATTATTCTAACTACCTTCTTCTGATACTTGATCACATTCACCGCTAGTGGCGCGCTTCCCCACAGCATTATGCCATAAGTCATGACTGAATGGAACAGCGCATACTAGGCCTATATTATCACGAATACATCTAATGTTGATGTTTGGCATATTTTCAGACATTGAAGTTAAAACGCATTCACTTACAATTAGTAAACTGCTGATAATGGATGAAAATACGATAACGATCATAAACCATGCTAAGAGGATAAAATCCCAGTTATTATTCAGAATTGCAGATTCAACCGTACATACATTCAGCAGCATCTTTAACCAAATTTATGGAACAAATAAAAATGTATCATGTCACTTGGATTTTCTTTTCTTCTTTTAGTGAGAAGATTAATACCTGTGTTTTTGACGCGTTCATTATTACATGATTTTCCGCACTGTATTTAGCCAACCAGTTTAGAGCAAAGAGTTGGTCGATAAGCTTGCAAGTAAAAATGCAACAACTCCCTGCGAGATCTTTTGTAGCATAGCGACTAACCTCTAAGTGCAAGAAACGAAGAGGAATTTAAGAGAACATTGCTATTTTCTAGAAAACCCGGTCTCAAATGTGAGACAAGCTAAATAAATTCTGGGCAACTATAATTGAAAAAGAAACGAAACATAGGTGTCTTGAGTTAAAAACTGGCTGTACATGGTAACGGATTATTTCATGGAGCATTACAAAGTTATGAGGAGTCTGAAGAAGCTAGACCTAACACTGAATAGGAACCAGTGGGGGTTCTGTAGGAGCCTGGACTTGTACAAATAAATTTCTTCATATGACGATAACATTCAAAGGAGTCTCAGAAACGTGATTGTATACCGGGTATTTAAAGGAAGATAGATTCTTCCCTAGACCCGCCACAGATAAGGAAAAAGAATTCTAATTAGTTGAATTAAAGGGGTACTTTATTTTTGGGAGAACATTCTCAGCTGATCATCAATTGGGGGAGGAGGGATCATAGTAGATTTTCATGATGACAGTGCACCAAATATCATGCAATTAAATTAAATCTCGCCAAGAAATATAACCAAAACTATGGACAGGATAAATTAACACAAGTTATATTACCAAGAAAAAAAAGAAGTAAATAGTCTAGGAATTTTAATTTTTATTCATATGGTAATAGTTTTATATATTTACATTAACAAGCTGCCATTTATAAATATAAAGTGTAAATTTTTCTTCTTAAAAAGAAAAAGAAAGAAAAAAAAAGAACTTCCAGAAAATACAAGTAATTTAACACCTGACATCTTTATAAAGCCCAGTTCCTCACTAGTAAATTAAAGAGAGTACAAAAAGATTACAAGAAAAAGTTTAAGAGGACAAAAAAAAGAAGGAAAATAACTCCCCTCCCACTGGATGAAAGGAACAGAAAAAAGAGAAAGTAAAAATATATAAAAAAAAGTGTATGATATAAAAGAGAAGTGTCAAATACTCTAAAAATCTGGTCGTCTACTCTTAACTAGTCTTTAAACTTGTGACTAAATTCTCTACCTATTTAAATTAATAAAAGATGTTTTAGCCAAAAAAAAAAAAAAAAAAACAATTTCAATAAACACTAACAGAATGCGCTGTAACAAGTTTAGTTATAACCTCAAAGCGGAGTAATGTCTTTAAGTAATAAGGTAGGGAAGCGAATAGTTAATACTTACATCATATTAACTTTAGCTGTGCTGCCCTTAGATGTTTTCTTCCTAGGAGCCTCTACACCTCACTGTCTGTGAGGTCAGGGGTTCGGGTTGTCTGTAGCGAGAGAACACTGTACTGGAGGCCAGCAGTGCACCGAGAAGGCTCCGGGCGCCAATGACCCTAGATGTTGACGCGCCTTAAATTAAAAAAAAAAATTGATGTGAAACACACACAGAACTTTCTCTTACTCCAGTTTTCAAAATTATAATTGACAAATTTTAGAGGTTGTGTGCCAAATTTGATAAAATTCGTAGGAGATCGTCGAAAACTGAAAAAAACTGTTCAGTAAAAGCGCACTTCCGGTTTAGCTAATTTTTCTTGAAACTCGGAATTTTGGCACATTATTTATTTCTAATTAATTTTGTTTGGATGATAGAATTATATAATCAACTATGATAGCACTTTAGAGAAAAACATAACCCCACCACTCCCCCAAAAGCCCCCTTAAATGGCTTCACCAGGAGAAATGTTTCAAATAAAAGTTGTAGCTCTTTATATGTGTAGTTCACATTCCAAATTTAAAGAAAATCGTTGCCAAAAAAAAAGCTTCGAGAAAATACTAAAAGCTGAAAAATACATTTCAGTAAAAACGCACTTCCGGTCAACCGACTTTTTCAAACTCGGGATTTCAACAACATATTTAATTCAAATTAACATTATTCTAGATGACATAAATTGTCTAATAAACTGAAATAGCACTTTAGATGAAACCTTAACCCCACCCCTCACCGAAAAGTGCCCTTAAATGAATTTTCCCGGAGAAATGTTTCAAATAAAAGTTGTAGCTCTTTGTATGTGTAGTTGATATATATCAAGTTTTAAAAAAAAATCGTCAGACCTATTTTTGAGAAAATCGCATAAAAATAAAAACTAGTAAAGTGGTACTTCCGGTTGAGGACTTCGACAGATAGCGCGCTTTCAGATCCCATGGTGTTGCCTAAACGGAATATCAAGTTTGAACTTTCTACGGATTTTGTTTTTGAACTATGCTGTTCACATATACATATACACACACCACACACAGAGACCATTTGTTAAAATCCCCTTTTTTGGACTCAGGGGACCTCAAAATGGTTATTTCCGGTGAAAATCCGATATCGAAAATTTAACACGATCACAATACTTCCTCTTATTAGGAGTAAGAGAAAGTAAAAATAGGTTATGTATGAGAGCAATTAAAACATAAAAACTTTCCCTAATAAGAAGTTTAATTACATTTTCTAGATAATTACTTTCTATTGTTCTATCCTTCAACTGTAATCTATAATAGTTAAATTACAAGGTAATGTGTTCAGATAATCGCAAAAAATGTTCTAATTTCACCTATTATCAGAATTATATTAGATATTCTGCTTAGTACTCCCAAATATTGTTCTTTCCCAGAAAGCCAAATTTACTGTTACGTTTTCTGGACCCCGAAAAGAATAGCATAATATGTCCCAAGCCTATTTAGTAAAACAGAAACTCATAAAATTTTCAAAATAACTGAACTGCAATAGAATTTTTCTATGAAAGATGAAACAATTAAATATCAGGAATGAATGTCATCCGTTTATACCTAAATTCTACCTAAATTTAGAGTAAAGCTCTAAATTGAAAACACTTACTCCACAATTAAAAGTAAAAAATATTTATCACCACTAGGATTCTGAATTAATAAGTTTTAAAAACAAATTTAAAAGTAGGTTACATTTTTTTTTGTTCCATAAATTTGGTTAAAGATGCTGCTGAATGTATGTACAGTTGAATATGCAATGGCTGAATAATAACTGGGGATTTTATCCGTCTTTGCATGGTATATGATGATCGTTATCGTATTTTCATCCATTATAAGCAGTTCATCAATAATTTGTAAGTGAATGCATTTTAACTTCAATGTCTGAAAATATGCCAAACATCAACATTAGATATATAAAAAAAAAAAAATTCTGGTGTGAAACACTCACACAACTTTCTCTTACTGAAGTTTACAAAATTGTAACTGACAAATTTTATAGTTAGTATACCAAATTTAAGGAAATTCGTCGGTGGTTTCATGGAGAATTCTTCACCTCCTTTTCTTTTCTTCTGTGGTACGCAATAAAGAATAGTCTCGAGAAGAATATAAAAAAAAAACTTAGTGAACTAACTGTTTATCTTGAAAAAAAATGTTTTTTTGAATTATTATAATGTCTTTGTTACCACTTGGTTAATTCCTTAAAGTATGAACTAATTATACACAAAATTACATTATGTTAACCTTAACAAAGAAAAAAGTAATTATTCAATTTATTTGCTAACATCGAAAACAGATACCTGTAATGTAAAATCCACTTTCCGCCATTTTATACAAAGACCTAAGTAGTTACTCTTTGGATCAACCAGCTGCCAACTTGATAATAAATTTCCAAAGTAATAACCTAAACAGTGAAACAGTTAATTTAAGGGCCTACCTAATTGAGGCTAACACCATGGCTTTATTAAAAACAAAAATCACACTTTTACTAACCTTATTAATTTATAACCATATTTATAAAGTTCGGAAAATAATTGTATTTTTAATGACAATTTCTTTTAAATTTTATAACCAGGCAGTAAAACTTTATAACATTCTACGTATTTATATCAACATTTACAAAAATATCATTTTTATCGTGTCTTAGATATTTACATAAAGAGCATTTATTATGTATATGGTAGTTCTTTTTTAATCTACTATTAAAACTATTTTTTTCCATGCAATGTTTTGTTTTTCCTTCGTTCCATTCTATTGTTTTTTAAATATACATGTTTTTTTATTTTTATTTTACTCCATTACACTAATACGTTCTTCTATCTCTGATGCAGTAAAATTTCATACAACAGATAAAAAAAGAGCTATAGACACTTTGCTCTAACGTGGTTATTTTATGAGATAAAAAAAGAGTACAGGGACGAAATAATATCTAACAAGTTTCATCAAATATTATAGCGACAAATCAAAGAGAATGTTTAAATGAATTACTGGATATATTTTTTTTGAAATTCATTTAAAGATACTAATGAATCCATGATAGAAATGAACTTCTTCCCATATAACATCTGGGGGATTTTATCCATCGCAGCATGCATGTTTTTGTGGTACCTGACCGGGTTTCGGGATTTTCATCCATTGTCTGTGTAAAGATATCACAATCGAAAACTGGTCAGGAACAACAAAAACATGTATGCATGCTAAGACGGATAAAATCTCAGATGTTATCCAGAAATTGCGGCGAACCCATCCACATATTCAACAATTTGTTTCGATAACTTTCAAAAGAAAGAAGAATATTGGTAACTTCTTATTTTCTCATGATTTTTTCCGATTACATCAAAAATTGTATTTATTTATTTATTTTTTAATTTTTTACACATCTGATCTACTGATTTATTACTTTTATTTGAAATATTTGTCCGAGGAAAATTTTAGAAAGGATCTGAAGCAACGTCGTGACTTTAGGCTATTCTCTTAAATCCCCTTTTTTCAATATCTTGGTACAACTGCCTAACATAATTTTAAGAACAAATTAATTTTTTCTAAAACCATTAGAAGAAAAATTTTTCGAACGTATACCTTGCTCTTTTTTTGTTTTGTTTTAAGGGGCGTAGTGCTCCACGATCAATCAAAAGAGTTCTATTGTGTCCCCTATTGGTGCCAGTATGAGGTATCTCACTCTTCAAATCATGTACCCTTCCAAATTTATCGTTCCGAGAAATCCTAGTACCCTAGAGAGACCCGGCTTCTTGAACTGCCCAGAAGAGCATTGACTGACTCGGCCCTAGAAAGTTTATCCAGAGTAATATGTTCTCCTTTTATATGTCTCCCTATTCTAAAATACTCTTATATGTGGCACTCCTTTAGGGAGGAAAACTGGACTAAATAGCCACCACGTCTTAAGGAATCTTAGCCTACCTGGGGGTACACAGATTTTCATAGCTAAAAATTTCTGATCCCCTTTCCTCAAAGGATGCACTATATATATCCTTCCTACACGCCGAGAGAGTGTGGGGGAAAGGGAAATTCCCTTTCTTCTAATTATAAAGTGACAGCTAATTATGACCTACCTAACTGTACCTTTTGTGCTTACACACCCTTCAAAAAACCAACCTAAAGTTAACCAACCTAAAGTTAACTATAAATCTTATAGATACTATATTTAATTTATAAAATTATTTTCTTTAATTCATTTTAATTGTAAGAACTTGCTACTAAGCCTTACATATTACAGTATATTCATTTAGTAAACACAACGGTTGTAAAAAAAAAATCTGCAAATAAAATTAATAAACAGTAAGACGTCATTCTTTGGCGCTTGACAATAATTTACTTTTTTTTAAAAAAAATAATTAGGTTATTAAACTTAAATTAATTAATTGAAATAGTTGATGATTAATTTTTTTATTTTATTTAATATTTAACAGATTGGAAGTTGGTGTTTGTAACTTAGAAGAAAATCATCATTGTGATCTATTTTGGTCAGTACTGTTTAGAAGAGCCGAGCCTAAATCTGATGCTTCCAGGTAATTTTACTGTAATATGAAACTTATTTTGAATTTGAATTAATAATAAATTTATTTGTATAAACATTTGATTTTGTCAAATCGATTCAGCGTGGGTAAACAAACAAAAATGCATTAATTTAAAAAGAAATGAAATAATCTTACTTTATAGAAAATAAATGCAAGAGAAAGAAAAAGAAATAAGAGAAAAATTACATAATAAGATACTCATTTAAAATAAATAAAGCAACAAATAGAAACTGACTTTTTACATTTATAAACTAAAAGTTATAGTAATATAAAGAAAATAAGGAGAACCGGAGCAAAATAAAAGAAATTGGAAGAAATATTATTGATTATTGAAGCAGAAACCATGAAAAATTATTAGAATTAAACAAAAATAGAAATTAAATATGATCTTTAATTAAATCTGTAAGCGACATAGAATGAAGAAAGTACAGATATATATATATACACATATTTTTTCTCTATTGTCTTAATTCTTGATTTGTATCACTATTGTCTTAAATAATTAAAAGAGTATTCAAGGAGCAGCGTCTGTACCAGATAAATATAGAACAGTGGCAAACAGTATGCTTTAATCTTACTAGTTCTCATTAGATACATTTTCCGTGATAGCCTGCTTCTTTTTCCGGTCATCGACCGGTTTCAGGCGTTCGCCCATCATCAGTATGTTTCTGTTAAACAGTGTAATAACATAGACTTGCCCAGTTACAGTTGATACACTGAGCAAATACACAGTATATCAGCTGTATTTGCTCTGTGCAAGTCTATATTATTACACTATTTGAAAAAAACATCCTGGGTGAACGCCCGAAACCGGTCGATGACCCCCAAAAGAAACAGGCTATCACGGAAAATATCTTTAATGCTTTCCAGCTCAGCGGAACCAATCACAACAGTTACTAGTTCTATTTTACATATAAAAGTTATCTTCTGCAAAGAATCTATGAGAGTCACTGGAAGCTAGTCGATAGGTGGTGAATAACTAATAAACTTAAACTTTACTCTGAACTGGAGATAGTGCTCCAGATGAACTAAAGGGTACATTAAAACATTATATTTAGCGTTAAGAACTCTATCTATGTCCAGTGATAAACAACGATTTTTTCAATTTCTCAAATCAAGACATCAAGATTACACTTGAAAAAGTTCAAATCTTGTTACGATCACAAACAATGCTCTGCCACTATTGCAGTTACTAATATCGCAATTAAAGAAGCCCATTTTGAATTTAAATTACTAATATTTATGCATTTACTTACAATGAGCTCATTCACTCGCCAAACACTTAAATAATGTTAGGGCCCATTTCAAATAGAATAAGAAAGAAATTTTCTTTTTTACAGATTTTGATCCAATCATTTACACTTTTCATTTATTATTGTTTTGTTTAAAGGGATTAATTCAAACTTAGTCATAAAAATCACTTTTATATTTAATTTTAGTATATCATTTTTTTTTTTTTTTTAAAAAAAGTTCAAGCACTAATGAAATGATTTTTACAAATAAATAAAAACTACATTTTATTTCTATTCCTATATTAAATTTATGAATAAATATAAAATTCTAATCAAAAAAACATTTTTGAATAGAATCCATCTTGATAAAGGGACAGACAGTTTTTCTAATTCTATAAAACAAAATGTAATGAAACAATCATTCCGGCTGTCACTTAAAAATATTGACAACTGTGATTGGAATCAATAAATGTTTTGAAATAACAATTTTATTGAAGCGGACATTAGAGATAGAATGTTTAGGCTGTCACATTAAAAACAAAAAAAATTATTTTAACTTACATTCATGAAAAACTATCAAATTATATTGGATAAAATTAAAAAATATCCAAGGATACTAAATTCTTTGAATAGTACAATTTGTTGAACAATGTAAATTAGAAGAACCCGTTCCACAATTAATTATTTTTAAAATACACTTATTTGTACATTCTATTTGGATGTTGGCTGTAAAGGTCGGAAGGTTTATCGGAAATGAATTCATGTTGAATTTATTCGTTTAAAGTATTAGAATGCGCACAACATCGACTTTTTCTCCATTTGCCCTCTTGCACCAACCGGAAATAACGTTTAACCGCCAAACATTGACTATCTGTCCCAGGAGTTCACCAATAAATCCACTTCTCATCACATGGCACTATTCTTTTGTAGTAGCGCCTGTCAGATGGATTGTTTTTCAAGAGAAGCTGGCAAGTATGGATTCTACAGGCGGCCTGTTCAGGTGTAAGTTATTGCGCACTATTCTAAATCTCCTTTTTACCTATCCAATATTATGTAGATGGCAGCTAACAGTCACTTTAATCACTGCCAGTTCTGCAGCGAGTGCACGAGTACTTGTGGGTTGGATTGATGGCCGCCCTGAATCTGTCTTTCTTTCTAAGATCTTGTTAACAGTTAAATTTTTCTCTTGGGCTGTACGGTGATCAAGAACATTAACACCTTCGATTTCATATAGAGCATGTTTAGCTAAAGCAGCTGTGCACTGTTTTTTCTAGTAGCGACGTAAAATTACTAATATATCGTAAAATACAGTCGCTGTTTTCTAACGAAAAAAAACTCACAATTGAACTGACTATTTGAAGGAGACACTATTTATAGAAATTCTCTAAAGAGTCTAAAGATTAATATAATATTGTATTTGAAAACAACAGACATTTTGTGGATGGGTTTTAAAATCCACGGAACTTGTTTAATTAGGAAAACGGTCGATTATTTGTCCACATTAAAACTAAAGCACAAAACGTTTAATGGTATGTATTTATTAAATCGTATCTAATTTAATTTAAGTGCAAGTAATGGATGTATCGTTTTCTGCTTTCAACATTAGATATGTAAATGTAGTGGATGTAAATCAAATCCGCTGCTCCCTAACACATCTAATGTTGTTCCCTTGGATGCCAAGGGTTTGTATATAGAATATGATCATCTTGATTTAAGTGTAGAATGTGTTAATGTGAGTTTAGTAATGAGTTTACGCGGGGGACGATAATCCCAAACTGTTGTATACATCAACAACCTTTCAGACCTCATTTGATTTGTGTGTGTAAGTGTGTGTTTCGGAAGTGTCAGGATAATGTTGTTCTTGTTGTAAGGCTCATATATGACGTCTCAAGAGACGCCTAGATCTTCAAGAATGGCTAGACCATTACTCCTAACTATGTGGTGTTTAATATGTAGTGAGAAACAAATCAAGTTATTTAGCTATTTTTGAAAAGAACTGCGATAGTAACTTCAATCAGGATCTTTGTATTGTTGAATGTGAGGGAATTTTAGCCTAAACTGGAACAATATGCACAGCCTATCACTCACCCAGTTACACATCGGGCACAGGCTTTTTTACAAAGAGATAATTGATGTGTTTAAATTTTGGATTTAGTTTCCTCGCAGATTAACTATAATCCAACACACACACACACATTCAAGATATTTGCCAAGACTTGTGTAGTCAACACTCTTGTGTACACATTATTAATTGGAGTAGTAATCGAAGCAGATCTTGGCCAAGATTGCCGCAATAATCCAAGTGATGCCTAATCCTGTGAAGTAGAGGATAACGCAGTAATCGCTGATAATTAATCGTGAAAAATACTGTTTAATATTGAAATCTTACTGACTCTGTCAAGTCTGTTATTGTGTTCCCCACAAGCCAAGAATAAATAATATGACAATTGAAGCGTAATTGTATAATCGAAGTGATCAATATGTGTCGGGCATATTTTAAGATTTCTTATTATAACTTGACAGAACACACCCACCCCTGTGTGTGTGTGTGAGAGAGAGAGAGAGGAGAGAGAGAGAGAGAGGAGAGATATCTTGATCGACTCTTCTTGCCATCACGCCTTCATTAAATTCTTCAAGTTTAACGAAATATATGTATGTAGTCAACCAAATGAATCATTAATTGAGCAAGCTACAGTTCATCGCCTCAAACTCTCTTCTTACCACGTTTTTAACGAGCTCTTTTCTTGAAAATGGCCCCATTTATTTATTTATTCTTTTTAACTTTATTTTTAATGTAATTAGAAAACGGTAAAAAAGAGAAATCCGTTATGGTGAGAGAATTTGTATTTTTTAATGAAGAAGGAAATAAAAGTATAGAAATAAATAACTCTAGAATTTCCCAACACTAAATGTCCGTTTTCAATTATTTACAAAAAAAAAAAAAAAGATCGAAAACAGTGAATACCTAATTATATTGTTTTTTTTAATTAGGAAGCGCACACGTGGTTCCCTTTCCCATTTAGTTCTGGTAATTGCTAACAGGTTCGCTTCTAACTGTGACATTCCACTCGTTCCCAAGATGCTGGGTAACATAACACCAATTAAGTCCTTACAAATATCGAATTGCCCTTACAACAAAAGTGTGCCATTGTACTATGCGTGGGGGAAATCCAGCAGGATCAATGATATTAAATAGTCAGGAGGATGTCCTTAAATGAATATTTCCTTAAAACAAAACGAGTATATTATGTGCGTAGTGCACACACACACACACACACACAGTCACTTGCACTGCACTTTTTACAGACAACTATATTCTATTTACAAACACTTGACAGCCAAGTAAACAGCAATAGATTTCTTTAAGTGGCAATGGTTTGACATTATAGCTATACTCCCTCTGGACGTCTAACGTCTGTGGGAAGTATCGATTGATTTCAATGCAAATGTCACTTTTCCTAGCAATCTTTTTACCTGGAAATATCGAAATAGAATTGTTTACAATTATTTAGAAATTTTAGAAAAATTAGGATTTAATTTCATAAATGCTGGAAAAGTGAAAATGACAATTTGAAAAGACACAGTTCAAAGAGGTGAATTAATACATCTAAAAAAAAAAATTCTAAAAAGAAAAATAGAAAAGGAAGGCAATCATTTCCCAGACTCCAGGAAAGAAGGAAGTCTTAGTGATTTAACAATATTTACTTAATAAAATTAGTTTCCTATCATTTCCTGTTTTTTTTCTTTTTTCCTGTCTCTCTTTTATAATCTCATTCAACTGAAAGATTTCTTGTTAGGGTGAAAAAGATTCCAACTTGAACTTAATGTCAATTTATTGTTAAACAACAAATAAAATTGAGTATGTTTACGTATATCACTGTGGATTCCGTTCCTCTAACACTCTTTTAATTTTTACGTCAGTTGTTTATATAAAACTTTATATTCCTTTATTCTTTTTATTAATTAATAAAAATAAATATTGGTGTGAACCGTTCACATGACTTTCATTTTTTTTATTTTTTTTTAATCACTTTTTATTTCAACCAAAAAAAATTTTTTAACATAATTGTCAAAAAGGCGATAGAAGTAATACATGGCATAGAAAAAATTCCGTCTGCCGGAAATTGATTCACAGAGCAGAAATATACACACACAAGATAAAAAAAAACAAACAAAAATCATGAACTATAATTCGAAAGATAAACAAAAATAAAGTTATACTTATATAATTTATAACACAAAATAAACAAACAAAAAAAAGTTATAAAATATGAAATCACAAAAATTGAAAAATTAAATTCCATTACTAAATGGTATCGTGCCGAGCGTATTTGATTAAAGTGCGAAAATTATTCTCTAAAACTGTTCAATAAACTGATTTTTGGTTAAAGCAGCATGTAGACAACGGATTTCAGATAGGGTAGTGCATACCGACATAAAATGAACAATGACCTCCCTAACGCGGTTATTACATAAGGAACACATTTCATTTTCCCTTTTAATTTTTTTTTTAGATGTATTAATTCACCTCTTTGAACTGTGATTTTTCAAATTGTCTTTTTCACTTTTCCAGCATTTATGAAATTAAATCCTAATTTTTCTAAATAATTGTAAACAATTCTATTCAAATACAATAAATCACCTCTGATCTTAAACAGCCATTTTAATTCAACCAAAGCAAATCCCTGAGCTTTATCATTATTGAAGTCAAATATTTCAAAGTTACGATCTAATTGATTATACACAAGGAATCGTGAGCTGGAACTAACTTGTTCACAAAGCTCTTCTGTAAATTTAATTCGTAATTTTTCTAATATAACATGAAAGAGCCTTGGCCAATCATGTACATTGTTTAAAGAAAAAAGTGAATACTTGACTTTCTTATACTGCTTCTTAACAAAATTATAACTTGATGAATTTTCATTAAGCGAGAATGTTTATCCAAAGTCGTCTTGACAACAATATAGTAAGCGGTAGGGGTAAATTTCTATTCTCTTCATTTAGGCAGGTAAATTAGTAGTAGATTGTGATTAACATCGTACCAACCAAAAGGTTGCGCATACTATATGGAAATATAGACTTTGCAAATAATACACTTGAAATATAACTTCACAGATTCTCCAGAACATCCCTACAATCAAGTTTCATGGAAAAAAAATGTTAAAAATAAAAATGATGGGCATTTTTTAGAGCAATTAGTTTGTGGAATTTAAAGCAAATCGTCGGGGAGGCAATTTATATGAAAAACATTCAGTAAGATTTACTTTTGATTTTTTTTTGTTTTTGTTTCTAACGAAACCTTAATATTTAAACGGAATATCAAATTTGTGTTCCCTGAGGAATTTTCATTTTTTGAGATACTTGCTCACATACAGTGGCTCGAAATGAAAATGATACACCAAGTACCAAAATTTTTAAATATGTAATAGACACTTTCAGAAGATGTATGTACGGAAAATATCTGTCATAGATGACAAATAGTTCTGTATTAGAATACCACTAAAAAAAAATATTATTGGCAAAAGTATGTATTAACTGGAAGGCAAATAAATTGATTTTAACAGAAATATACTCAAAATGAAAACGATGCAGCTGCATGTTTCATGCATGTACATATGTACATACTACATTGACCTTTGTACACTTTTGTTTGACTGTCACTTGTTTGCTTGTCACTTGTTATTGTTGGCTTAGAAAGAGGTATTAAGTTATTTATAGTGAGTTCTGCTATGCAGTTCAGTGCTTTATTTTTAAATGGGTGTACACACAACATAAGAGCGCGAGCTGATAGTTTCTCAGATAGTTTATCAGAAAGGGAAGTCAATAAGAGAAATTGCTGCAAGGATCCAGAAAAGTCATTCGACAGTGCAACACATCATTGAACGGTACAGAAGATATAAAACGATTCACAAAAAAACTAGAGCAGCATGTCCCCAAAAAATATTTAAGGCTGCTAATGAAAGATGGATTTTACAACAAATTAAGAAAAATCCCAGATTAAGTGCCCCGAAACTAGCTGGTGAAATTGAAAAATATTTGCATAAGAAAGTCCATCCGGAGACAGTAAGGATCGTTCTAAGAAAAAAAAACATTCCATAGAAGGGTTGCTAGAAAGAAATCTTTCATCAGTAAAAAAAAATCAAAATGTCAGAGTGCATTTTGCGGAAGAGTACTCAAAAAAAGATTGTACCTTCTGGGATAGAGTTTTATTCACCAACGAATCTAAATTTAACATCTTCGGGTCAGATGGCCGCGATTACGTGTGGAGAAAGCCAGGAGAAGAATTAAAAGAAAAGAATCTTAGGCCCATTGTAAAACATGGAAGTGGTGGGATAATGGTTTGGGGTTGTATGTCAGCAGCTGGGACAGGTAATTTGCACTTCATTGAAGGAATTATGAACAAGCACAAGTACATAGACATTCTGCGACAAAATCTGAGGGCAAGTACTGAAAAATTAAATATTAACGACAATTTCGTGTCTTATCAAGACAGATCCGAAACACACAGCACATTTAGTCCAAGAATGGTTAACGTTCAATTGTCCTACCATTCTAAAAACACCATCTTAATCACGAGATTTTAACGTGATAGAGAATCTTTGGGCTAAACTAGAGATAGAAATAAGGAAACACGAAATATCGAATCTTTACACTTCAAAGGGTTCTGCAAGAAGACTGGGATAAAATTTCACCGGACTACACGAAAAAGCTTGTGAATTAAATCCCAAAATGTCTCCATGAAGTAATTGCTAATAAAAGCTTACTTATAAAGTATTAGAGAAAAAAATATGTTTTATTTCGTTTTTCATTTAGAAAAAAGAATGTGTATCATTTTCATTTTGACCTAATTTTGCAGTATGAATTTTAATTTTTGTATATGCTGATATTTTAAACTTTTTTTTACTTCTTTGGCTTATTAAAAGTAATTACAATGCTTGAGTATTAATTTGTAATTGTTACTTTCCCCTGCTTAAATAGTAAACATAAATATAAAATTGAAACTGATTCGTTTAAATGTATCATTTTCACTTTGAGCCCACTTACACTTACACATTGTTGGTTAAAAATATTTGTTTTTCACATTTCAGGAAACTTCAAAAACATTTATTTCTAGAGGAAAACTAAATTTTGAAAGTTTAATAAGTTCACAATATTAAAACAGTAAGAGAAAGTAAAAGACAATGAAATGTTAAAGAAATCTCCAATGATATTGTTATACAAAAAAATCAAACGGTATCTGTTATGTGACAGTTGCAAAATGCGTGGAATAGATTTTAATGTTTACCCCCCACCCAAACCCCAAAAGTCCCCTACCCTGCTAGGAGAAAACGTTTGTTCGCTTTTTCATGAGTGAAATGTTTGCTTTTCAAAGTGAGAAACGTTGGCCTCCCAAAAAATGTATTCTGAAACGTTAATTTAACTGAAAGAATGAACATTGCCAACAAGGGAGATTCATGAGTTGATAGGCATAATTGGCTAAATGGAAATTAAATCTGTTTGATTCACAATTCCATGACCGCGTGATTGTTTTGATTGTATTTTAAAGCAAATTGCTTCACCTTTATAATAAATACTGGTTTGACCTAATACTGCAACTATATTGGTCTATATAAATCCCAAGTATAGATAAATAAAAATTACCGTCATTTTTTTTTTAATTTCATTACAGTTATCATCAAAAATAGAAATTTATTTTGGATTGAAATATTTTCATTAACATTTATGAATATTTATTAATAATAGTTTGCACCATCTAGCATTTTTTCGAAGATTATAACATTGATTTTGTTTTAATTTTTCTATTTATTATTTACAGATGGACTTTATACATGACTTCCAGAATTGGTGAATCCTATTCATGGTACAATATATTCAAAGGAGGACCTCTAACTTCATATCATAATCATCATGAATCACTTACTTTTAAGTTGCTTGTAATTGCTTCCATACTTCTTATAGTACTTAGACGATATTACTAGTGTGATCTGGTATCTATTATTGCCCATTTACTTGATGTATTTTAAAATATAAGAAAATAGTATATTATTCTTAATTTTCATTAAATTACAAATTGTTACCAATTCAATTTAGTTTTTTTTTTGTTTCTAAATAAACAAGATTTATTGAAAGTGTTATTTATTTAAAACAAACAATATTTGGGTTGGGTGAGGCCCAAATGTACTTTTCAAATTTAAAAGTTTATTCTGTCGACGTTTCAGACATCTTTGGTGGTGTCCTTTCACAGGATCTGTCAAGGAGAGGTAGAGAGGTAATTGCTCTTTTTTTTATTAGAGTATCTGTGTTTAAACAATTGACCTGGCATACTCTTCGGTAATCGAAACTAGCATCACAATTTTATAAATGACTGCTGATTGTCAATGATATAGCATCGAGATAATACTAGTAAAATCTGACATTTCTTACTTCTTAACATCAGATATGTGAATGCACGAAACAAGATAACAGCCAGAAGCAGGGACGACTCCACAGATTACTGCACTAGATGTCTATTTTATCAGTTTGATTTCAAACATTTTCCAGGTAAAGAAACTTATTTTAGAAAATGGCGTTAGAAGTTCTGCTGGGAAGTGACAGAGGGCGCTACAGTGTAGGCACATTCACCCAGAACTTTGTTCTAAAAGAAAAATAATAATAAGTACAATTCTCACCATCTAAATATACATGCAATACTGTTAACAAAATTAGTAAACATTCCAAGTTTGTAGTAATTTGCCTGTTTGAAATGTAATAATTACAGTGGGAGAAAGTCGTGTTTGTTTCACATCAGATAGTGTATATAATTAAACACTAAATAAGAGAAATCCCAAACAAACTTAGTATTCATTTATTATTGCTGGCTCTTGCTTGAAATGCCATAATCATAATATTATTATGATTATGTATTTTTAGGTCCAGCAAAGTTGCTCTTATTAAACTTGAAATATAAATATTTAATATTTTACCTTTTATATCTTCATTAAAGGATTGAATGCGTAGGCGCACAATATAGGAAGGTAAATATGGTCACTGGTCCAAGCCGTGAATATGATTTCATAACATCATCTGAAATAATAAAATTATTCAACTAACATTGATCTAGTAGGTGGATAGATAAAAAAACAAAAATCAAAGTTCTGTAATAATTCAAGCGTTCAATGAAAACTGAGAATATAAACTATAACTGTAGTTCACTGTAATTGTTGGAAATTTCTAAGAAAATATAATGTAATAAAATATATGTATGTGTACATTACATAGATATATCACACACCCACAGTGTTCTAAATATTTAATATGTACAGCACAAAGTTTTCATTATATCTAAAAACCTCTTCCTAAACTTTTGGAGACTTATTTTACCCCCTGCTGTAAAATACTCAAGAAGCGGTTTTCATATTATTCTCAGGAATTGCCCAAACATTTTACACAAACACACACACTAAATTTAGTAACAATACAATCTTTACACACTGATGTATAAGGCATCCAGCCGTATTATCCGTTTAATTTATTGTCTTATAGAATAAAGCAGCAAACGGAATACATGATCTTTCTTACTACTCGCACTCTGGTGGTGATTACACAAGTGGCTAGGACTTGTTGAATGCCTCGTGAATTAAACTATTCTCATTTAACCTCGGAAATCCACAAAATTCCATGCAAATTGTCAAACACCAGTTGTATACTGGAGAAAATTGTACCAAAATAATTGAATGTATATATAGTTTTATAAATCAAGCAGTAAGATGCAGAGTTTCATACTAAACGAATGGTAGTATTATCATATTACATTGTATAATGTAATTGA
The DNA here is from genome assembly GCA_011037195.1 of Triatoma infestans. NCBI lineage: Eukaryota > Metazoa > Arthropoda > Insecta > Hemiptera > Reduviidae > Triatoma > Triatoma infestans. Next base: position 37,089 of record JAAEAF010012752.1, read on the forward strand.
AATACCCTTCCTTAGTTTTTGATTTTTAGAGAAATAAAAATGAAATAATTATTATTCTTACGGTAGCTGCTGATTGGTCCTTAATTGGATTTAATAGGACGGAAAGTTCAGTTTCAAATTCTGTTTGCTATAAAAGAAACATGTTTTGTTTAGGCTATGTTATTTTTTATTTTGTATTATTAGTATAATTTGTAATTTTTTTTTAATTGATTTCAATAGGACCTTAATTTTTGTTTATTCTGTATTATTTCATTTTTGTAACTAGGCCAACTCTTTGTTTAAAGTACAATGTACTATGAAACAAATAAAATAAATAAAAATAAATAAATACTGGAGAAATTTACAACAGTATAATTTAGGAATAAAATTTCTAGAGACACTGTTCTGTACAAAGTAAAAGTTTCGACTGTACACATAGACTGTGGTATAAGCGAGAAATTTCATTATTTTCCAAGGCGCTTTTATTTCAATAATGTGCCTCCCACAAAAAAAAAAAAAAATTACAACAAGAAAGAGTTAATCAGTTGTACTATTACTGTTTAGGATAAATTTTCAACATCATTCCTGAGGTATATTTTTAAAAACAGTATAGCATGAAAAAATGGGGGGGAAAAACTGACTAAATAATGCTAACGGCACTTTGACTAAAATATTCTTTTCTTATAGTCCAAGACAGACTACAGATTTTACCCACTACATTTAACCTTCTTGTGTAATAAAAATAAATTCTTTGCCCGGACATGGACCATTTCAATAGAACTTACTTATAATAAACTGGCACAAACCAAGTGACAGAAAGACAATGGAATCCCCACATCAGGTTATGCCATGCAATCGGTCATTTCAGTTTTCAAGAAATTGTTTTTCTAAACGCAAATCTTGGCCAGCATCTTACATAAATTCTATAGCTATTTTAATAAATTCGTAAATAATATTAAAAATATTTTTAAATTTCCTAAACAGTTCTTTGAAATCTATAATAGAGGCTATAAAATTAAAAAGTTATAAGGTTTATATGGAAGAAGGCGAACAGGGCCACGTTTCATCTGAAGTACAGACATCTGGTCCCGAAAGAAAAATCTTATATGCAGGAACTAAACTTTAATATGATACCTTGGATATTTAAAGTGAAAAGGGAACTTCTGAATTTGAATTACCAGCCATGGTAAACTGACAAAATCTTTACATGTGCTCTCTGTAATTCAAATTTGAGAGAAAACCATTACCATTTCTTAGGTATTTGTCCTAACCTAAAGCATTTAAGGAAAGAGCATCTAGGGAATGAGAAGTTAACATGTCAAGAAGTTAGAGAGTTCCTCTTAGGTAAAGAAGGTAAAGACTGGAATAGCCTGTACTTATTTGTAACAAAGGCCTGGAATTACAGATATTTTTTAATTTCGCATTTTAATTATTAGAACTTTTTAGTTAATATAAATATACTTTCGAGTTTCTCAATCTGTTGCCTTTTTTGTACATATTTTTACTGATTAATATTTCGTCAGTTTACTGCTTAGAGTAATTACTTTTGTAATGTTTATGTATCTTTGCTTTTTTTTGCTTCAGAGTAGCTTATTACCATTGTTATTATTTGCTCCTTCTTTTGATCAGTTAAATTTTATATTATCTGAACTTTCTGTTTATCTCATTAATTTTTGTTTTTGAAGAAAACTATTATTTTTGGATTTTATTTATTTTGTACGTTGAATTTTTGTATTTTGCTATGTAAAATGGCAACTCCAGGCAGACGTTGCGACCAAAGCCAGTAACTGTGTTTTCAGTTATATGTTTACATATATTATACGTTTGAAGTTTTAGACATTAATAAACACATATAAAGAAATAAAATATATAAATAAATATTATAACGTTATTCTTATCAATAACGGTTTACCAAATAATTTACAAATATGGTTATTAATTTTATAGTATAATCTATAATATACTAACTAAAGTATGTTACATTTAAATGGCAAATTTATTAAAAATTTATTCCGATATATACAACTAATATTTATGAATTTATAAGTCTATATTTTACAAAAATTAAAATTTAAGATTGATACTGGTTCGACCTGCGCTCATTTATAATATTGAAGGGAAAATTAATGTTGGAGTCTTGTTTTTCGTTTTTTTTTTTTATTATTAAAGCTTTTTCGGTGGTTTACTGCTTTCATCCTCATAGAATATACACTAATTTTTCAAACGAGACAAAAACAATAAATGATAAACATTATGGAAATAAAAATTATGTATAACAATAAAAATGAATGAGACAATATTATTATTGTTTTCATATTTTATATTAACATAAAGCTAATATTCATCGGTTTCTTCTCTTTAACAAAACAACAACAACAAAAATTAAAAAAAATAGTGTATATTCTCTGAGAATGAAAGCGTAGACCACCGAAAATGGCGTGGATAGTAAACAAAATTTAAAATTTCTTACGAAAAACTGGACTGCACAATGTATAAATCAATACCCCTTCAATTTTGAAATACGCTCCATGTTTTTTATTACCTACTTCTTACATATTCGTAAAAAATTTTTAACTCACTTTGAATTAAGTGAACGTGGGAATTACAAAATGTATAAAGTTGATTTCCGAAAATTTAGAAGGAAACTTAATTCAAGAAATGACTGTGTTAAGTTGCCTTAATGTTATTCTGAATTTGACCAGCAAAAAAACAAAACGCTATGTTGAATAAAATTGTTAAAACTAAAACACATATTAGTAATGTATTACAAAACTCTTATTGGACTAGAGGTTTAATTCTGCTTTTAATTATTAAAAATAACAAATAACCATCAAAATCACAATGAAATTTCTAAGAAGTAATCAATTATGAGTCCAAAAGATCGTCATGAAGTTAATAGGATTACTTCAATGTTAATCCTAGATAGAGAGAGATCATCTGTTTAAAATATTTAATAGTGTTTCAGAACTAATGAAAAGTTTAAAGAGTTTAACAAGATAGCAAGAAACCAAATGAGATATGAGTTTGTATTACCCGTCAAAAAATAGAAAAAAGAAATCTGCTCTATTTAGTAAAAAACTTCTTCACATCTTGAATAGGGTGTAAATTCGTAACTACCATAAAAACTATAGAGTTTTCTTCCAGAAACACAATTTTCGTAAGACTACAACTTTGAACAACCTTCTTCATATGCAGATTAAAAACAGATTTTTTTAAGGAATGAGAATTTTTTCTCATCTTGTTCTTTCAATCGGGTTAGGTTATGCTCCCATATTATTACCAATTTTTTTTCCATAAAAGACCATCATTTCGCTGACAGATACTAATAGTATGCAATAAGCATGGGTTATGTTTCCGTATTGAATTTCTATAACCTAATACTATTTTTATTATGGAAATTGGAAATTCTATTCATTTGAATAATTGAATATTATATCTGTATTTTTAAAAGATTTACAAGTTTTCTTTATTCTTATAAATAATTTAAGGAAAATTAAATCCTGCGATAACTGGGATTTAAACCGCCCTGGCAGTGCTTCTTTTCTAGAATTCTGACAGTTTTAGATTTTTTTTCTCCAACAGTCAAAGCGTAGTTCATCAATTTATTACTATCAACATATTAATTTATTAAAATATGTCGCAGGTTATGAAATAAAGCGGTGAAAAGTACTTTTTGGCTCAATCCTTCCATTGTTTTTGAATATCGGTGAAAAATACTTTTTGGCTCAATCCTTCCATTGTTTTTGAATATGGATGAATGAAAGTATCGCAACCAAAAATTTTTAAATGGAGTAAATCTACCTTCTTTCCAGTCCACGGGTGCTCAGGTGTCATTCCTTTTGTCCAGTTGAGCACTCTACAGACCCGCAAAGGTTGAATAAACTAAATCCATCCTAGTGCCTATTATCCTCCACCTCTTCCACTAGTGCCTTTCATGATTTTCTTAAAGTGAGCTCTAGTTAGTTTTCCAGTAATACAAAGTATGCAGTTATCACCTCAACCATTACAATTTTTTTATACTGGATATTTTATTTTAATATTGGCATCTCTTTCCTATTTAAATGGCTAAGCCTTCTATTCCATAGTGTTTCTGCATCTACACACCATTTGCTGAAAAAACATTATCTACATCAGTCTTCAATTTATAAAGACCACTGCTATTAGTAGATTAAGCAATGGGCCGGGCCTTACCTTTAATATTGATCTAATTTTTTATCATATATAGACCCACATTTAGCAATAAAAACCACAATCCAATTTTTTTTTACCATATGATGAACAGAGAGCAAATTTAATTTCAATTCTGGTAAGTACAAGAAATTGTTTATATTCACGCATGCATTGACTCTTCCCAGACTCTTCAGCGATTGATTATTCGCCACTGACATTTTGTTCTGAAAAATCACTAGAATCGATTAAACATTCCTTCAAAGCTGTCATAAGATTTAGTGTGTACATTAGAATCAATAAACCAACTTGTTGAATCTAGTTTCATCGCCATAGTACTTAAAAATATCTATCGTCTTAAGTTTTTACATACAGTTGTTGTATTTATTATTATTTAAACATTCAGATGCCGTATGATCTTCTTAATGATATTTAAAAAATTTTAATATAAATTTTGTTTGGCTTATAATATGGCTTTCTTTTTTATTTTAAGGCTAAAGCAAAATCTTTTTCAGTATTGTCATTTTTAATTTCTTCTTGATGAAGTTTGCTTTTGACCAATTCACTAATTAAAGCTAGGACAAACTTTTCTAATGCTATTACAATTGGGTCTAAGGGATTTGGTAAACCATTAAGCATAACCACTGATGAAAATTCATCCTCAATTGGTTTACTTACAACAGCAATTTGCTGTGTTAGGGTCATTAGTTTTCTGACATAAGCCTCTACTGCTGAATTGTTAAAAATTTTTAAATTAAACAATATTCTCAACAATCCTAATCTTCTAATAAGACCCCTAACTTCATAAGCTTTCTGTAAATTATTCCAAGCCTCCTTAGCATTTTTTGCATTTCTAATATGGACATGACAATACTTTTTTACATGCAAACAAATTTTAGCTAATACTTTTAGCGTTTTTCTTGAATCTATATGAATTAACGTACCATCTTTATGAACTTCTGGATCTACTCAACACCCAAGGGCTTCGTGTATCAAATACATCTGCATGGCAAATTTCCAATCATTATAATTCAATACACCATCCAACAAATCAACCACTCATTGGAATCCACTCGGGGTTTTCTCTACCATCATGAAATAATTCTAATTTTATTCACTCAAGAAGTAGTGCGCACTATATATGTACATAGAGGTTGTACAACTACTATGATAAAAATAGTATTACTACACGATCACATACTATACACTATTAACACAATATAAAGAAAATTAGGCTTCTTGGCCAGCTGAGATTGTCTCAGAAGTTCACTAATTAAAATCAAGATCGCAGCTCAGCAGTCTTTCAGAATGTGCAAGTAGTACTCAAAACAGAACATGGAGCATGTATTTTGAGAATTGAGATCACTTGAACACATCATCTCTCTCATTTTTAAATACACCTGCAATTATAAATTGTTGAATAATACTTTTAGATTTCTATTTCTGTTAAAGAAGATATTGAAGTAATAGAACATTTTCTGAGCACATCATGACAAATAATCTGGAAATGTATTATTACATAGAAACCATCACTTAGATAAAATTTAAACTTAAATTAGATCAACCTTTAAATGTGAGGCTAAGTATCTCAGTTTTAAGATATTCAGTTGGTTATAGATAAATTATTACAAAAATCTATCCAAACCTGTTGAAATATCTCCATACCTTTGGTAAAAGTTATTCATTTTCTTCAAATTATGCACATAAATTAATATTAAACCGTAGAATATTGGCATAATTTCAAAAATAGAAGACAAAACAAATTTTTATTAGAACCAAGATTTTAATTGATAATGTATTGTTTTATTTCGAAAAATTATTATTAGTAGTAATTTAACAATAATATTTTCTAACTTACATTATTAAGTTCCATTTCCTAAGTAATTAAGTCATTAAAAAAAATCTCTTAATTGGAGCATCTAAAAAAAATGGCGTCTTTCTAAATGGTTCAAGAAAGGAAAAAATTACATATTATTTAATATAATTCAAAATCTTATTTTTCTTATCAAATTCTAATTTACTTAAAATCAATTTAAAAAAATATTTAATAAATTATTAACATAATTTTATATTATTTCTGTGAACTTTTTTAAAAGTATTTCTTTCGAGATTATTTATAATAATTTAAAAATAAAAAATGTATTGAATTTAATTACACAGAAATTCAAAATAGAAAAATATGTATCAAAATATGCATTTCAATAATTATTTTTCGCAAAAGTTACATTGATACTATTCAATTACCCGAAAGATTATTCAGGATTATGAGCTCAATGATTGGCGTCGTCCCTCTACCCACTTCCGCGTTCTTTTCTTCGGATGATCTGCTCTGGTGACCATCAATTCTATCCTCAGGTAAACTTAATATCATTAAAATTAGGGGTAAATTAATATTTATGCTAATTCATTTCACAAATTATGAAGCAATTAAGTAAGTATCCCAAAATAAGTAAGAATTATTATTTTTCATAATTGTTTGATTTGACTAAATGAAATAAATTAGGTCAAATGGATTCCAAAGAAATTTTATCTGTAAAATTTATCTTTTTTAAGAGTGATGGATGATTCAGAATCAATTACTACATCAGAAAAAAAGTATTTACAATGAAAAATGGATTAATGAGATTTTAAAAATTTCGAATGCTGTTTCAATGAAAATTAAACGAATAAATTAGATCAATTGAAATCCATTAATTCAATATGGCGTGATTATGACCAGAATTTTTTTTGGTAATAGGTACTTACTTTCTTATGTTTCTTAAAACAAGTAATACAGCTTAAAGTATTAATTTTTGAATTTTTATTGAATAAAAAATAATTTCTTAAATTGATTTAAAATTAATCTGTGATCGATCTATAATTGATTTTGAAATATGATTAATTAATAATATCATAACCACAATGGTAATTATAAAGTCATAATTTGTGAATTGTAGGTTATGCTAATGCCCTTAAGTAATTTTTCTATGCAAATTCTTACTAATTAGAAATCACTGAACAATTTATTACTAAGGTTTAATAAGGAGTTTATTAATTAAAAATCACATACCTGCCATTTGTGCAATGATCGATGCTTGCTTACATTGAAGATAATTCAGTTTTCTTATGATGTCCTTATTTCTTCAAACAATTTTCTGGATTTTTCTGCCTTTTTTTTTCTTAATAAGTGTTCATGATCTTACATTTTCTTTATATTCTGGTGAATTTATGGGTAAATAATGATATATCACTTAATGATCTCCGATTCTAAAACTCTTATTTGTAGATGCAAACTTTTTTGTTTTTTAAACATCAAAATACTCAACTTAATTACTTAATCAATTAGAAAAGTCTAATAAGAAATCAAAATTTCAATTCACTGACATACCTGTCTCTTAACAATTTTAACAGGGAAACTTCCTTAGTGGCTTCTAATTGCATCATCATTTTTGCTACAAATTGTAGGTAAAATGACCTGATGGCAACCCAATAGAGGGAAACGCCGATGAAAGTAGGTAAATAATTTCAGCACATAAAAAATCACAACGAATATTTTCCTATATTTAGAATGGTTAGTGCTCTTGTCTGTGATTATTGCCAATTCTTCAAACGCCAAGAATTCTGAGGCTAACCTTTATATGTGCAAAAATAAAGGTAAAGAAGCGTTCATAAGAAATTATTTATTTTTAAAATAAACACAAATAAAAAATTAAACTAAGATTATACAAGTAATCAAAAAGAAGTTTCTTATATATTGCTGATGTGATCAATTGATTTGTTTTTGATTAACATTGTCTTCACTATCACAATACAATTTTTTGTTAAATTTTCACACTTCACAGATTTAATTTGAAGAAAATTCGAAACTTTTAATGAACATTGGAAAAATGAAAGTTAATATCAATTTAAAAATACCAACATTTTAATCAGAACCTAGTACTTAAGCAATCTTCAATTTTTGTTCTTAATATTGTTCAATTTGCTGGATAAAAGAATGATCACTGTTATTTAAGTTTCACTTAATTTAATTCTATATTTATGAATTGGGAATTTAAACTTATTTATAGGCAAAAAGAATCATTTAAACAAAAAAATACTTTTATTGCAATCTGCATCCTTCAATGTTAACACATTCACTAAACACAAGAAATTATCTCCCCACTACTATAGATCTGAGTTTTGGCTTTTAACTTAATTATAAAATAGAATACTATTGGAGGAAATAGCTTAAAGATATTTAACATTTGTAAACAAGTATTATGATTTCTATCATAATTAAACATATTGAAATAGTTTTAAATTTTGTTCTGATTTTATTTTAATGTTTCAGATCATTAAAAATATTCTATCAGAAGGATTAAAAAACTATAAATTTTATATGATTGATTGAGAAAAAAAAAATAGGACAATCATAAACCATTACCACGTCTCATAGTTTTTAAAATGGCGTATTTAACTATTGATTTTGCTGAAACTATTGTTTGACACACTTCAAACACTAATACTTGTAAATTATTTATTGAACAGGATAATGTCTTGATTTGGTAAGAATATTTGGTTGCTTTAGATAACAAGATAGATAAGTTTTTGTATATATAATTCAGTTATGTAATTACTTACTTCATTTATACGAAATGGGAGTTATTACCTCTAAATATTATCCAATCTAGGAAACACAAACCCCGATAACAATCCAGAAAATACACTGGGTCTATTAGTTCATTCAATTTAAATAGAGTTTAAAGCTTAGTATTCAAGTTTATTTTGTAGAGCTTTTTTTTTTCACATTGATCCCTCTGTCTTGGACATCATTTCTTTTGCTGCAGACCAACTTTTTTTCTTGTAAACATTCAGCCTTCCTGTTTCTTGTTTTCTCACAGATTGCCAAGAGTAACTGGCAATGAGTGGTTTAGTTCTTTTGTATAGTATATAGCCAAATCTAGTCCATTCTGCTCTGTTACTTCTATGGTGAATCTAATGAACTACTAATGCTATCATATGCGGATGATTTGGCCATACCCAAAGAATGTTCAGTTTAAGCTTAATTTACTACAGTCTTACTGTGACACTAATTATCTCCAAATTAATACCTCCAAAACTGTTGTTATGCCTTTCTATAAAGGTAAATTACCTACAAATATTCCAAAATTTTTTTGTAACAATGAAAGAATCGAAATTGTTAATTCGTTTTCCTACCTGGGTGTTCCTTTCTCGACATCGGGTAAATTCTTGTAGGCGGCCCAACATTTTAAAAATAAAAGCTCAATTGCGGTTTCTTCTGTACTCTCTTTGTTGTTGAAGATAAAATCGGATTCTTGGGATGTAAAGAATTATTTATTTAATTCTCTTGTCTCTAGCGTTCTCCTGTATTCACCGGAGTTATGGGGGCTCCGCTACGCGGAGATTGTAGAAAGAATTTGTTGAGGCTATCTAGAAACACGCCCGACTGTTTTGTGAGACTTGAAATTGGCATTATACATATAATATCGAAAGTTTTTAAATGCACTGTCTCTTGATGGTTGAAAATCCTGACTTTGCCGCGCGAAAGAATACCTCGTATCTGCTACGAAGCGCTTTTGGCAAATATTGACAGTGCGAGTATTCCATTCAACTGGGTCACAAATACGCGTAAATGTTTCATTATTATTGGTGCCGAAAATATATTTGATCAACAAGATGTAGATTCCATTTCTAGCAGAGTGCCTAATACTATAACAAGTTTCAATAATTACCTCATCTATAAGGACGTTGACATTGCGATACATTAGAAATTTAATTCTATTTTTAGAAACATCAGCAGTTTTGGTTCAAGAGAACAATATATTCATTTTAAATGCTACATAAATGTGACCCGGGTTGCCTGCCAACTTAGACTGTTTTCCCAAAAAAGACCCAACTATCTGTTAACGGGAAATTATATAAGTTTAATTCAGAGGCGCCTTGCCCCCTATGCAAGGAGGACAAGGACAATATTATGCACTTTTTAATAACATGTCCAATTTTCGATGTCTTAAGGTATAAGTTCCTAACAGAATATATTAATGTGCCACCATCTAAAACAGTTATGGAAAATCTATTATGTTTCGATAGTCAGCACCAAGTGAAATATGTTTACATTTACGTAACTAAAGCGTTAAAAATAAGAAGTTTTATTTTGAGTAATTAAGAATTTGATATTTATGTATTTCTATTATATTCTCATTTTTTTTTTTTTTTTTATTTGATTCCAGTATTTTTCTTTTTAATTCAGTTTGTTATATATATATATAATACCAGCAAATTTGTTATTAAGAAGAATTCATGTATGGAAAAAACATCGTTAATCTACTTTTTTTTTTTTTTTTTATTTACTTCTTTCTGTGTTCTCAGTTTATTTGTTTACAGAATAGGTATTTTATTTTGTGATTTAAGTTCTATTGTAAATATATGTTTAGGTCAAACCCCTTGCTACAAATTGTATTTATAAGCAAGTAATAAATAAATAAATAAATAAATAAATAAATACTTGTATGGTGGGCATTACTTTGTGATAGATCTTATTGTCATCTTTTATTTTTACTTCTTTTCTTCCTACATAGTCGGAAACCTCATCTTTGTTACCCTGGATCTGATTTATCTTTTTCTGTTCAGGAGTAAGAAGAGTATTGAGTTCCGGTTTAGAAACCTTCTTTTTAATGTCGTTAAACATCCTGTTTGCTGCTCCTATACGTTCCGTTGTTTGCTACTGATTCAACTATTCTCTGATAAGTAGGTTCCCGGTTATCTGAAACGTTCAACCTTCAACAAAAAAAAAAAAAGAATTACAAGAAGAAACTGATTGTTGAATCATTCTGAAATAAACTTAAAGGATTGGACTTTTGTCCATTAGTCCATTACAAACTTTATAAATTCCTTTCCTCTTATCTAAATAATTATTAATATAAAATGCATACGGTATAAACCTTTAAAAAAACAGCAATAAGTAAAAGAATTGAAAACAAAAAAATCAAATAAAAATGCAATTCCCATTAAAAATCATAAAAAATAATATACACAAATCTATAAATCTATATTTTAAAATATAACCTCACGCTCGGTGATTTGTTATGCGGCCCAGGTGTGGAGGTTCGAACAGTAAGAAACAGTGGAAAAATTGAAATGGTTTTTTATTAATAAAAATTATTTTAATTACTGAGTAATATGGAAAATTGTATTATTGACTTAGAAACTGATTTAAACAGCATGTTTGGTAAACAATGAAGTTACAAATGAATTACATGTTTAAAATACTTTAACGATTTTTTTTGTTTACAGTAACTCAAAGTACAAAACATAACCACTTCCGTCAACACTCAGCTACACTATCCATCAATTGTTTTCCCCCATGATCCTTTTTTTGGACAAATCCATATCAAAATGAATAATATCATTTCAATTATCTATAATACTAATAAAATTTATACTTTTAGTTTGTAAAACTATATGACAAATTTGAAGTACAGTGGGAAATACAAAAGTCCACCTTATTCGGAATTAGCAGCACAATTACCATTTGGATTCCCCAGACTCGCATACCGTTACATAATAATAATAATAATAATAATTAGACATCATGTCAACTTATACAAATGGCCTGCAGCTACATGCAGAACGTATTCCCCACAATGTTCAAAGTATTTACATAGTACAAGTGCTTGAAGGTAATTTACTGGCTGCATCAATATAACCATACAGCTAATTAACAGTTGCCATAACCTTACCAAACGGTAATTTGTCCTGTTTTTTTCACCAGCAAAGAAAAACTGGTGTGAAACACTCACACGACTTTCTCTTACACTAATTAATACAATTTAATCATGAAATTTTCTTTAAAATTGTTACGTTATAATGTTTATTGGGGATGGCCATAAAAATGGTGGCGGAGATTTTAATAGTATAACTGAGCGGCCTTATATAGAGAACTTTGTGTCACAACTAAGAAAGTTTGTGCAAATTTAAATTTAAACAAACTGCCAGACCCCCCCCCCCAAATAAGCCTCTAAATAATTTTTTTGCAGAAAAATGTTACAAATAAAAATGAAACGTTGCCTATCTAGGCAGCAAGCATTCCAAGATTAAAGAAAATGGTTATGACATATTTCATTTGGTACATGACAGCACTTAAAAAGTGGGAATCAACTCTTTATCGGAAATTGATGAACTAAACTTTGTTATAGAAATAAATCTAAAACTGTTTAGGATTAATAAAAAGAAGAACTGCCAGAACGGATAAAGTCCCATTTATCTTAAGCTTTTTATTTTTATTTCAAGGACTTAATTCTACTTATGTTATTCATAAGAATAAACGAAACATCTGAATCTTTTCAAAATGTAAATATTTCAATTCAAATCTTAAAAGAATTGCTAAATTTCATAAAAATAATAATAAAAATAGTATTAGGATATGGAAATTGAATATGGAAACATAACCCAAGTATATTTATGTTGCAAACTATTATTATCTGTAAGGGAAATGATGGTCTTTTGTGACAAGAAAATTGGTAATAATATGGGAGCATAATTTAACCCGATAGAAATAACAAGATACCAGAAAACCTGTTTTCCTTTACAACAAAAAAAAGTATCTGTTCTTAAATGTACGTGTGAAGATGGTTGTTCATAGAACATTGTAGTGTTAAGAACATTGTGTTTCTTGGGAGAAAATTCTGTAGCTTTGGTTATGGTTGTTACGAGTTTTATGTGTATGGATAATGTTCCTACATACATACATATATATATACATTAAATGGTATGTACCATTGAACCCTCACTATGAACAGCCTATTCTAGATGTGAAGAAGAAGCTTTTTACTAAATAGAAGATTTCGTTTTTTTGTCCGGGTAATAAGCTTATATCCCTTTGGGTTCTCCCATTTTCTAATAAAAGTACTTTCACAAAAAAAAAAAAAAAACAATCTGGTGTGAAACACTCACACAACATTCTTTTACTGCGAAATGCCAATCATTCTTCACACTTACAATTCTTATTAGTGTTTAAAACTGTCCGACATTTTTATGAAGAAAATCACAACAAACTGAAAAACCTATTCAGTAAAGTCGCATTTCCGGTCAACCGATTTTCTTAAAACTGGGAATTTCGGCAACTTATATAATTCTAATTAATATTATTTAGTTGACAGAATTTTGTATCACGTTGTTGAACTAAAATAGCACTTTAGAGGAAACTATAACCCCACCCCTCCACCAAAAGTGCCCTTAAATCAATTTTCCTGGAGAAATGTTTCAAATAAACTTTGTAGCTCTTTCTAAATATTAGTTTAAAGATAACCGTTGAAACCGTTTTTGAGAAAATCACAAAAAATGGAAAAACCATTCAGTAAAGTGGCATTTCCGGTTAATGTATTTTTCCCGAAGTGTTTGTGTCTGATGCGGTTGTAGTAACTAAACGGAATACCAACTTTGCCACTTCCTGCCACTTTTCTTTTTTGATATATTCTTTTCTCACACAACCACACACGCTCAGACCATTTTCTAAAAACCACTTTTTTTGGACTCAGGGGACATCAAAACGTGTATTTCCGGTGAAAACCTGGCATAAATCTTAGCGATCGCAATACTTTCTTAATACCAGCTGTTAGAGAAAGTAAAAAAAAAAATATTCTGTTACGTAATTCTGAAAAACAAAGATTTTTGATCCCTCTTTTAATTCATCAATTTATTTATTTTACGGGTTGTATCCAGTTACATAATACATACAAGTTATACAATATATCAACTGTATTTGCTCTGTCTAAGTCTATGTTATTACACTGTTCAACAAAAAGCATCCTGATGATGGGCGAACGCCCGAAACCGGTCGATGACCTCAAAAAGAAACAGGCTATCACGGAAAATGTTTCTGAAGAAATATTATTATTGGCCGTAACTTGTTTTATGGATTTTTCTTTCTTGAAAGAGGACCACAGCGCTTGGTTAGAAGCGGTGTGATTCCCAGCTCCACAGTTTACACACTTTCTATATCTGTGTATCACAGTTTATTTCAGAGTGTGAACTTCCACATTTCTCACACCTTTCCGTCCCTTTACGTTGGTCCTGGAAGTGACCTTATCTATAGCACTTTTTACACTGTATTACACCCTGTGTGTAAGTGTGGACCTCACAACTCACATAATGAATATACACATGTTTAGGCAATGACTGATCCCTAAAAGTCATCACAACTGACAGTAGGAATCAGTTTTATTTCATTACTATACTCGTCGTGAAATTTTCTTTTTAACCGTCTCAGTTCTATAATTTCTAAATTAGCCAATCTTTTTTATAATTATTATATTTTTGGCTGGGTAGCTTAAATGAATAAGACGCCTCAGAGCCATTGGGTGAATTCTTGAAATGCCTATTTTTTCGTTGTTTAGACTTTCTAAAATTACTTGAAACGGACCCAGATCCTCACTTTTGTAATATAATCCAGTTTATCCATCATTTATCTCCTTCTTATCATTTATTAATTGATTTTTCCTTTTATTTTCTCCGTCCATCTTAATATCAGGCGGTTTACCCGCCTGCCCATCACTATTGCTCATTTTTCAAAATATTAAAAACTAGAGACACAAAAACTTCCAAATATACACTACAATTAGACTATTTACAAAAAGTTTTTTTTTTTTTTTAGTGGGTCTCCTCTACCTACAGATCCTCTATGAGCTTCTTCCATTCTCTTCTATCTAAAGCTTGCTCTTCGCTCAATCCATGCCCTACCAAACTCTCTTGAATTTCGTCCATCCATTTTCTCCTGGGCCTTCCCCTTTTCCTTCTTCCTTCTACTTCCCATTCCAAAATTTCCTTTGGTAGCATCCCATCTCTCATCTTTTCCACATGCCCAAACCAACGTAACCTCTGCCTTTCTACTATTTCCAGAAAATTTTCCTTCACGTTCATCATATTCTAATGTGAACATTTTTAATTTTTTTCTTCTGGACTTCCTTGCTGAGCGCCTTCAGAAGTCCATTTCGACCGCTGGCAGTTTACTTCGCAGGCTTTTGGTTATGGTCCATGTCTCAGCTCCATAAGTAATTATACTTTGGAAGACAGGTTTGAAAATTAGGCTTTTCATTTTTGAAAGTATTACGGGGCTCCACAGAACTGGATTAATCAGGGCTATTACTTCCCTTCCTTCACCTAATCTTGTCTGTATATCACTTTCACAGTTACGTTCCGATTAATAATAGACCCTAAGTATTTAAACATATTTAAAGTTTTAACCTGGATCCCATCAACCAGAACTGGCTCCCCCTCCGAAGTGGCAAGGTGCTCCGTCTTATCCATGTTAATTTTCAATCCCCAATTATTATATTCCTCTATTAATGTTCTAAACATATACATGATGTCCTCTCTATCTTGGGCTAAGATCACCTGATCATCAGCAAATAATAAATTACTAATGAATAGGTCTTCTTTGATCTTTATCCCCATCTTGTTGCATTTCCGTTTCCAATCTTTGAGAGCAATTCAAATTTATTTTAAATAATGTGGGAGACAGTGCGCATCCTTGTAACAGACCCTTGCTGGCTGGGAATCTCTTTGATCTTTTACAGCCTAGATTAACTTGGAAAGTGTTCCCCTCATAAATCCTTTGGATGGGTTTTATAATTGGTTCCCCAATATTGGCCATTTCGAGAGCCTTCCATAACAATTTTCTTGGGACAGAATCGTATGCCCTTTCTAAGTCTACAAACAGAAGCTCAATATCTTGTGCCTTCTCAGTTTTCTTTTCGAACATTTGTCTAATTGTAAAAATGTGGTCGATGCAAGACCTACCAGCAGTAAAGCCACATTAGTCTTCTGCATCTGACCCTTCATTTTCCAGTCTGGATTTAATTACTTTCGTTAAGATCTTCATTATTGTATTGACCACACATATTCCTCTATAGTTGGCACAGATCTTTTTGTTTCCTTTCTTATAAACTGGGGTAATATATCCCAAAATCATTTCCTCTGGTATCCTTCCACCCGCTAGTATTGCATTAAGGAGTAAGGACCAAACATACTTTTTAGCCTCCATATTTTAGGAGCTCCATATTAATACCACCGGGTCCGGGGGCTTTTCCATTTTTTCCTTCTTCCAATTCCTTTTCCACATCCTCAGTTATTATTTCCATACCTTTAATCTCAACTTCATATTTTCTTGTCTCTTCGAAATTTGTCCTATGTTCATTGAGAAGTTCTTGAAAGTAGTCAGCCCATTCATTCACTTTAATAATTTCCATCTTTATCCAGTTACTAGTTTGCATTCTCATGGCTTTCAGAGTGTTCCATGCTGCTGATGATTTCTTGAATCCTAATTGGCAATTAATGTCCGAACATATTGTTTTCCATTCCTAGTTTTTTGCTTTCTTAACCTTCTGATTCGCTTCTTTTTTCTTCAAAGTGTATTTCTCTTTGCTTTTATTATCTTTCTTATTCAGTCATTCCTTATATGCTTCCTTTTTCTCCTTAATTATTTTCAGAAGTTTTCCAGTCATCCATGTTATTGACCTTCTTTCCCCCTTCTCTTTCAACCCTAGCACTTTTAATGCTACTTTATTAAGGGTTGCACATAGATAACTATAAATTTGTTCAGGAGTTCCCTCAAAATTTTCATTTAGGTATTCATTTATTCTTTGTTTATAAAGCTACTTCACATTATCATCTTGCAGGGACTCTATTTTCTATTGCTTCTCGTCTAAATCTTTCTCTTCTTCATTTTGAAGAGACTTGTCTCTACCTCTTATCCATGGCCATGAAGTCTTACCCTTTAGCAGAAAATGTCTGAGCCACATTCTGCCCCCTCTGTACACTCTTACGTCCCGGAATTTCACCGAACTCTTTTGCCTTGTTATAATGTAATCAATTATCGATTCTAAATTTCTTGGATATTGTTTCCATGTAAAGCGATGGATATCCTTATGTTGGAAAAGGCCATTTGGAATTTTTAGGTCTAGGATTTGGCTTAATTCCTTGAGGCTGGTACCATTATCATTTGTGTCTTTATCTCCAAACAAGCCCATTATTCTATTATTTGGTTCGCCTTCTATTCTGGAGTTTATATCTCCCATTAAAAATATTTCCTTCCTTACAGGTATTTTTAACAAAACTTCCCTTAGGATGTCCCAGAACTCATCCTTTTCGCTTTGCTGAGTGTCATTCGTTAGTGCATAACAGTCAATTCCTACCACTTCTCTTCCCACAAGATCGATTTCCAGAGAAATTAACCTTTCTTTTATAAAGTTCCAGGTTGTTATCTTTCTTCTAAATTCCTTAGATATCAAGATTACTATTACTGCTTTCGCTCTAGAGTATTACTCGCACCGCTCCAGAAATGTATATATACCCCAAACGTTCCTCGCCGTTTCCCTTTTTTTTTGTTTCTGATAAAACTGCAACCTGTACTCCATACTCTACAATTCCTTCGGTAACAAATCTACTTTGTTTGATAAACCCTGCACATTCCAACAACCGAAAGTAATAGCCCTAGTCCGCTTGCCAAGTGGCTGCCAAATAATCCGTCCGGTTTTCTTCTGAATAAGTAATTTAGCATTCAAATTTTTTTCCTGATGGTCAAGGAGCTGACACGACGCATCAACCCCTAACCTGGAGGGCCAGGAGGTTTGAATCTGGGATGCCCTCCTCTAGACAGATTCCCTCACTATGGTTAAAAGTTCTATCTACCCTGACAAACGAGTGAAATAATACTGAAGGGAGAAGGAAATTAAAGAAGAAGAGAAACAATAAACAAGATGAAAAAAAAAATGTATAGTGTGAAATGAAAATAAAAGAAACTACCTTCAAAAAAAAGGAAAATATATCTATATACATAAAAATAAATAATAAATGAATAAAAACAACAAGATAAAACAAAAACAAAATCCAATCAAGAAAACTTATCTCCTCAGATGAATTAAAAAGATAAATAATTGCAAAATCACAAATTAACCTGAGTTCCACTATTAGTTGATTATTATTATTCTGTTTTAGAGATAATGCGTATTTCCGCTTTAGTAAATTTTTTGGAACTCGTGGACAGTGTTACTAGTGGATAAGTTGTAATGTGCGAAACTGTGAGTTCTCAGTGGGTGGTCGGTATGTGAAGTTCTTTACACCAACAACAGCCCCGGAGATTGGGTAAGTAAACATTTCATTTTTTTTTTTATTATACGAGTGAAAGTTGAATGCCACTTCGATATATTCTTTCTATAATGATCATTTTTTTGTGAGCAGGATGAGGAAAATAAAATCATGATAGTGCAGGGCAGGGGTTGGAGTTAAAACAGAAGTGTACGTTGAAAAGTATAGCTAGCGAGAAGAGCATTGTGGCCGACTGGTTATAGTGATGGACTTCCAACCTAAAGATTGTAAAATATAATCGCAGGTAAGACAAGTTTTTACTTATAAAATAAAAAATAATTCTTAGAGTATGGTGTGAGGGAAGGTATGAGAGTTGCTTGGGTAACGTTCCGCCATCTGGTTGTGTAAGGTGGGGGAAGGAGCTTTCTGTTAGCATGAGTGAGGGGGTATAAAGAAAATAGAGTCATCGATTTGGAGAATACATTAAGGAGTGTGGTAGAAAGAAAATTGAGTATTCGGTGTGCATGACAGATTAAAGAGTAGGGGTAGAAAGAAAATTAAGTCTTCGGTTTGGATGCTTTGTTAATGGGTGGAGGTATGGAGAAAAACTAGAGTCATCGGATTGGATGCTAAGTTAAGTGCGGGGAGTAAAGAAAATGGAGTTATTGTTTGGATGATAACCTAAGGAGAGAGGGCAACTAGGCATGGCTTAGGGGTTTGACGAGATGTATGATTGTTTGGTGGCGAGGGTAAGTAGGATTGACTTGGAGAACGGTGGGCTTAACTAGGCATGGCCTTATTACTCGTCGAGTTCGATGACTTGTCTGTAGGCGTGGATAGGAGATGGGGAAGGATGGCCGCCATTTTGTATTTAAAGTGCGCCAGAACCACCAAACCCTATCTATCCAATACAGAAAATATAAAAAAAACTTACCTGTTTAGATGAATTAAAAAGATTAATAATTGCAAAATCACAAGTTAAAAATAATTCCAATAATGAAAAGAAAAGTTTTACTTTTGGGGTAAAAAAAAAAAACAATAAATAGATAAATGAAATACACACGCTAATGAAAAAGAAAAAGATAAAAAAATTGAAAATGAAATATGAAGGAATTTTAAGTCAAGATAAAATTGCAGCTGAATATTGCAAGTAGTACTGAACTTTGAACACGTCTGCACTGTACGTGAGCTTAAACATCAACTGCTACTTCCTCTTACTAGGAATAAAAGAAAATAAAAATTGTCCATTAGAATTTATAATAATTGCAGTAAAAATGTAGTCATATTATTGTTTCATACCACATTTAAGCATATGCTAAAACCTCATTCCCTTAGGATTCCATTATTTCCAATTTTATTTCAAAACTATAATTATTAATACGCAGAAACATGTGCACTGATGGTTACTAAATTTTACCGGAGATACACTACTAATTGATTATTATTATTCTTTTTTAGAGATAATGCGGGAGTGGTTGCTAACGGGAGTGTTTGTTGTATTCTTAATTATCAAAATAAATGATTATTTTAACTAGTGCGCTAAAAAAAACTACATCCACGGATATTCCAAATTCCGCTCAGAACAATTAATGCGTTGTTCTATTTTGGGATTATAATACTTTAAGCTGTGTCCAGTGTCAAGTGTAATGAAGAGAAAGAAGTGAAGACATCGAAGGATATGTAACTGCAAGAGATTGTTACATATTGCAACCTACAGCAATAAAGGTAGGCTGGGGAATTATAGTGGTCGATATTTATGTTGACTTTATGTGGCACTATGAATTCTCTGTAACAGTATTGCTATAAAAAATCTCATAATAAAATCAGCTCGGTTTAAAATATTTCAGTCTAATAATAATAATTCCTTGAAATATTGTCATCTCGTATGCATTTTTGCTGCATAAATTCTATAACATTTCTTAGGTCTTTTTAAAGATTGAATATTATTAATGAAATTGCAATATATATATTGGGTTGGTGCAAAAATAATGCAGGTTTTTGAACTTTCATCTTTTGTTTACTTCTGCTTGCCAAGTAAACAAAGATAATCCTCCAGTCTAGGTAATGGATTATAAACAATGTTTATTAATGTTGTTTTTCCTCAAATATCAGTTTAGTTTGTGTTCCATTTTGTATGAGTTAAGACCTCCGATATTCACCATGTCAAAACAAGATTTTCGTCAAATTTATTTTTACGAGTTCAAACTTGTTCGAAGTGCGGCTCAAACTGCGCGTAACATCAATGTTGTTTGGGGTGAAGGAAGCATCAGTGAATGTACAGTGCAGCGATGGTTCCAAAAATTTCGTGTTGGAGATTTTGATCTCGAAGACAAGGAAGGTCGCGGTAGGCCCTCTGTTGTTGATCACGACCATCTTAGGGCATTGGTGGAAGTTAACCCTCGCAAAACCACTCGGAACTTTGCGAGAGAAGTTAGTGTCGACCACTCAACAGTCGTTCGCCATCTCGAACAAATTGGTAAAGTTAAAAAGCTCGACACGTGGGTACCTCACGAATTGACCCAGAGCCAAAACATCGGCGTTTTGAAATTTGCAATTCTCTTCTGTTGCGCTACCAAAATGTACCATTTCTTAATCGAATCGTGACATGTGATGAAAAATGGATCCAATACGACAACAGGAGACGGCCAGGCCAGTGGCTGGACAAGGATGAAGCACCAAAACATTTCGCGAAACCAAGCCTGCACCCGAAAAAAGTAATGGTGACAGTGTGGTGGTCTACTGCAGGTGTTATTCATTACAGCTTCCTAAATACTGGCGAAACAATCACGGCTGAAACATATTGTCAAGAAATTGACAAAATGCATAGGAAATTGCAAAATCTTTGTCCAGCATTGGTGAATCGGAAAGGACCAATTCTTCTTCACGATAACGCCGGCCACATATCGCAATGCCAACTCTCAGGAAACTTCAGGAATTGAAATATGAAACACTTCCGCACCCTCCATACTCCCCCGATCTCTCGCCGACGGACTTCCACTTATTTAGACATTTGGACAACTTCTTAAGAGGAAAAAATTTTAGGGACCGAAGTGAAACCGAAAATGCCTTCCGCGAGTTTATTGAGAGTTTAAATAAAGATTTTTTAGAAACTGGAATAAAAATGCTTCCGACACGTTGGCAACTATGTGTTGATAATGATGGAACATATTTTGAATAAATAATCTTAGTTTTATACAAATTATAATAATTTTTTTTTTTGGCATATAAAAACCTGCATTATTTTTGCACCAACCCTATATCTTGTAATTTTGGGTGTAGCAAACTCATCACTGTGGACAATTCTTAGACTTCCTGAGTTTGCTTTTCCATTCAAAATTATTCTACAATGAAATCATCAAATATATCAAATAATTGATGACAATGATATTTTGCATGATACTGTTATGCAGTTAATAATTGGAATTATTATTATTTAATTAAACATTTATATGGCCACTATTAATATCCTTCTTCGGAACTTCCAGTCCAGGTAGAGCAGAGTCGGTAAGTGAATTCTTGACATGTTTATTAGTGCTGGTTGTAGTTGTATAGATATGCGAATTTCCTTAAGGAGAACATCTGGTGTGAAACACTCACACAACTTTCTCTTATTCCAGTTCTCAAAATTAAAATTGACAAATTTTATAGTTAGCATTCCAAATTTAATGAAATTCGTCGAAAACTGAAAAAACTCTTCAGTAGAAGCGTATTTCCGCTTTAGTAAATTTCTTGAAACTCGTGGACAGTGTTACTAGTGGATAAGTTGTAATGTGCGAAACTATGAGTTCTCAGTGGGTGGTCGGTATGTGAAGTTCTTTACACCAACAACAGCCTTGGAGATTGGGTAAGTAAACATTTCATTCTTTTTTCTTATTATATGAGTGGAAGTTGAATGCCACTTCGATATATATTTTCTATAATGATCATTTTTTTGTGAATAGGATGAGGAAAATAATATCATGATTTGCTGGGGCAGGGGTTGGAGTTAAAATAGAAGTGTACGTTGAAAAGTATAGCTAGCGAGAAGAGCATTGTGGCCGACTAGTTATAGTGATGGACTTCCAACCTAAAGATTGTAAAATATAATCGCAGGTAAGGCAAGTTTTTACTTATAAGATAAAAAATAATTCTTAGAGTATGGTGTGAGGGAAGTTATGAGAGTTGCATGGGTAACGTTCCGCCATCTGGTTGTGTAAGGTGGGGGAAGGAGCTTTCTGTTAGCATGAGTGAGGGGGTATAAAGAAAATAGAGTCATCGATTTGGAGAATACATTAAGGAGTGTGGTAGAAAGAAAATTGAGTAATCGGTGTGCATGACAGATTAAAGAGTAGGGGTAGAAAGAAAATTAAGTCTTCGGTTTGGATGCTTTGTTAATGGGTGGAGGTATGGAGAAAAACTAGAGTCATCGGATTGGATGCTATGTTAAGTGTGGGGTGTAAAGAAAATGGAGTTATTGTTTGGATGATAACCTAAGGAGAGAGTGCAACTAGGCATGGCTTAGGGGTTTGATCGAGATGTATGATTGTTTGGTGGCGAGGGTAAGTAGGATTGACTTGGAGAACGGTGGGCTTAACTAGGCATGGCCTTATTACTCGTCGGGTTCGATGACTTGTCTGTAGGCGTGGATTGGAGATGGGGAAGGATGGCCGCCATTTTGTATTTAAAGTGCGCCAGAACCACCAAACCCTATCTATCCAATACAGAAAATATAAAAAAAACTTACCTGTTTAGATGAATTAAAAAGATTAATAATTGCAAAATCACAAGTTAAAAATAATTCCAATAATGAAAAGAAAAGTTTTACTTTTGGGGTAAAAAAAAAAAAACAATTAAATAGATAAATGAAATACACACGCTAATGAAAAAGAAAAAGATAAAAAAATTGAAAATGAAATATGAAGGAATTTTAAGTCAAGATAAAAATGTAGCTGAATATTGCAAGTAGTACTGAACTTTGAACACGTCTGCACTGTACGTGAGCTTAAACATCAACTGCTACTTCCTCTTACTAGGAATAAAAGAAAATAAAAATTGTCCATTAGAATTTATAATAATTGCAGTAAAAATGTAGTCATATTATTGTTTCATACCACATTTAAGCATATGCTAAAACCTCATTCCCTTAGGATTCCATTATTTCCAATTTTATTTCAAAACTATTATTATTAATACGCAGAAACATGTGCACTGATGGTTACTAAATTTTACCCGAGATACACTACTAATTGATTATTATTATTCTTTTTTAGAGATAATGCGGGAGTGGTTGCTAACGGGAGTGTTTGTTGTATTCTTAATTATCAAAATAAATGATTATTTTAACTAGTGCGCTAAAAAAAACTACATCCACGGATATTCCAAATTCCGCTCAGAACAATTAATGCGTTGTTCTATTTTGGGATTATAATACTTTAAGCTGTGTCCAGTGTCAAGTGTAATGAAGAGAAAGAAGTGAAGACATCGAAGGATATGTAACTGCAAGAGATTGTTACATATTGCAACCTACAGCAATAAAGGTAGGCTGGGGAATTATAGTGGTCGATATTTATGTTGACTTTATGTGGCACTATGAATTCTCTGTAACAGTATTGCTATAAAAAATCTCATAATAAAATCAGCTCGGTTTAAAATATTTCAGTCTAATAATAATAATTCCTTGAAATATTGTCATCTCGTATGCATTTTTGCTGCATAAATTCTATAACATTTCTTAGGTCTTTTTAAAGATTGAATATTATTAATGAAATTGCAATATATATACTATATCTTGTAATTTTGGGTGTAGCAAACTCATCACTGTGGACAATTCTTAGACTTCCTGAGTTTGCTTTTCCATTCAAAATTATTTCTACAATGAAATCATCAAATATATCAAATAATTGATGACAATGATATTTTGCATGATACTGTTATACAGTTAATAATTGGAATTATTATTATTTAATTAAACATTTATATGGCCACTATTAATATCCTTCTTCGGAACTTCCAGTCCAGGTAGAGCAGAGTCGGTAAGTGAATTCTTGACATGTTTATTAGTGCTGGTTGTAGTTGTATAGATATGCGAATTTCCTTAAGGAGAACATCTGGTGTGAAACACTCACACAACTTTCTCTTATTCCAATTCTCAAAATTAAAATAGACAAATTTTATAGTTAGCATTCCAAATTTAATGAAATTCGTCGACAACTGAAAAAACTCTTCAGTAGAAGCATATTTCCGCTTTAGTAAATTTTTTGAAACTCGTGGACAGTGTTACTAGTGGATAAGTTGTAATGTGCGAAACTATGAGTTCTCAGTGGGTGGTCGGTATGTGAAGTTCTGTACACCAACAACAGCCTTGGAGATTGGGTAAGTAAACAGTTCGTTCTTTTTTCTTATTATATGAGTGGAAGTTGAATGCCACTTCGATATACATTTTCTATAATGATAATTTTTTTGTGAGTAGGATGAGGAAAATAAAATCATGATAGTGCAGGGGCTGGGGTTGGAGTTAAAATAGAAGTGTACGTTGAAAAGTATAGCTAGCGAGAAGAGCATTGTGGCCGACTGGTTATAGTGATGGACTTCCAACCTAAAGATTGTAAAATATAATCGCAGGTAAGACAAGTTTTTACTTATAAAATAAAAAATAATTCTTAGAGTATGGTGTGAGGGAAGGTATGAGAGTTGCTTGGGTAACGTTCCGCCATCTGGTTGTGTAAGGTGGGGGAAGGAGCTTTCTGTTAGCATGAGTGAGGGGATATAAAGAAAATAGAGTCATCGATTTGGAGAATACATT
Source organism: Triatoma infestans (assembly GCA_011037195.1). Lineage (NCBI taxonomy): Eukaryota > Metazoa > Arthropoda > Insecta > Hemiptera > Reduviidae > Triatoma > Triatoma infestans. Next base: position 62,077 of record JAAEAF010012752.1, read on the forward strand.
AAGGAGTGTGGTAGAAAGAAAATTGAGTAATCGGTGTGCATGACAGATTAAAGAGTAGGGGTAGAAAGAAAATTAAGTCTTCGGTTTGGATGCTTTGTTAATGGGTGGAGGTATGGAGAAAAACTAGAGTCATCGGATTGGATGCTATGTTAAGTGTGGGGTGTAAAGAAAATGGAGTTATTGTTTGGATGATAACCTAAGGAGAGAGTGCAACTAGGCATGGCTTAGGGGTTTGATCGAGATGTATGATTGTTTGGTGGCGAGGGTAAGTAGGATTGACTTGGAGAACGGTGGGCTTAACTAGGCATGGCCTTATTACTCGTCGGGTTCGATGACTTGTCTGTAGGCGTGGATTGGAGATGGGGAAGGATGGCCGCCATTTTGTATTTAAAGTGCGCCAGAACCACCAAACCCTATCTATCCAATACAGAAAATATAAAAAAACTTACCTGTTTAGATGAATTAAAAAGATAAATAATTGCAAAATCACAAGTTAAAAATAATTCCAATAATGAAAAGAAAAGTTTTACTTTTGGGGTAAAAAAAAAAAAACAATAAATAGATAAATGAAATACACACGCTAATGAAAAAGAAAAAGATAAAAAAATTGAAAATGAAATATGAAGGAATTTTAAGTCAAGATAAAATTGTAGCTGAATATTGCAAGTAGTACTGAACTTTGAACACGTCTGCACTGTACGTGAGCTTAAACATCAACTGCTACTTCCTCTTACTAGGAATAAAAGAAAATAAAAATTGTCCATTAGAATTTATAATAATTGCAGTAAAAATGTAGTCATATTATTGTTTCATACCACATTTAAGCACATGCTAAAACCTCATTCCCTTAGGATTCCATTATTTCCAATTTTATTTCAAAACTATTATTATTAATACGCAGAAACATGTGCACTGATGGTTATTAAATTTTACCCGAGATACACTACTAATTGATTATTATTATTCTTTTTTAGAGATAATGCGGGAGTGGTTGCTAACGGGAGTGTTTGTTGTATTCTTAATTATCAAAATAAATGATTATTTTAACTAGTGCGCTAAAAAAAACTACATCCACGGATATTCCAAATTCCGCTCAGAACTATTAATGCGTTGTTCTATTTTGGGATTATAATACTTTAAACTGTGTCCAGTGTCAAGTGTAATGAAGAGAAAGAAGTGAAGACATCGAAGGATATGTAACTGCAAGAGATTGTTACATATTGCAACCTACAGCAATAAAGGTAGGCTGGGGAATTATAGTGGTCGATATTTATGTTGACTTTATGTGGCACTATGAATTCTCTGTAATAGTATTGCTATAAAAAATCTCATAATAAAATCAGCTCGGTTTAAAATATTTCAGTCTAATAATAATAATTCCTTGAAATATTGTCATCTCGTATGCATTTTTGCTGCATAAATTCTATAACATTTCTTAGGTCTTTTCAAAGATTGAATATTATTAATGAAATTGCAATATATATATATATCTTGTAATTTTGGGTTTAGCAAACTCATCACTGTGGACAATTCTTAGACTTCCAGAGTTTGCTTTTCCATTCAAAATTATTTCTACAATGAAATCATCAAATATACCTACAAATAATTGATGACAATGATATTTTGCATGATACTGTTATACAGTTAATAATTGGAATTATTATTATTTAATTAAACATTTATATGGCCACTATTAATATCCTTCTTCGGAACTTCCAGTCCAGGTAGAGCAGAGTCGGTAAGTGAATTCTTGACATGTTTATTACTGCTGGTTGTAGTTGTATAGATATGCGAATTTCCTTAAGGAGAACATCTGGTGTGAAACACTCACACAACTTTCTCTTATTCCAGTTCTCAAACTTAAAATTGACAAATTTTATAGTTAGCATTCCAAATTTAATGAAATTCGTCGAAAACTGAAAAATCTCTTCAGTAGTAGCGTATTTCCGCTTTAGTAAATTTCTTGAAACTCGTGGACAGTGTTACTAGTGGATAAGTTGTAATGTGCGAAACTATGAGTTCTCAGTGGGTGGTCGGTATGTGAAGTTCTTTACACCAACAACAGCCTTGGAGATTGGGTAAGTAAACATTTCATTCTTTTTTCTTATTATATGATTGGAAGTTGAATGCCACTTTGATATATATTTTCTATAATGATCATTTTTTTGTGAATAGGATGAGGAAAATAATATCATGGTAGTGCAGGGGCAGGGGTTGGAGTTAAAATAGAAGTGTACGTTGGAAAGTATAGCTAGCGAGAAGAGCATTGTGGCCGACTGGTTATAGTGATGGACTTCCAACCTAAAGATTGTAAAATATAATCGCAGGTAAGACAAGTTTTTACTTATAAGATAAAAAATAATTCTTAGATTATGGTGTGAGGGAAGGTATGAGAGTTGCATGGGTAACGTTCCGCCATCTGGTTGCGTAAGGTGGGGGAAGGAGCTTTCTGTTAGCATGAGTGAAGGGGTATAAAGAAAATAGAGTCATCGATTTGGAGAATACATTAAGGAGTGTGGTAGAAAGATAATTGAGTAATCGGTGTGCATGAGAGATTAAAGAGTAGGGGTAGAAAGAAAATTAAGTCTTCGGTTTGAACGCTTTGTTAATGGGTGGAGGTATGGAGAAAAACAAGAGTCATCGGATTGGATGCTAAGTTAAGTGTGGGGTGTAAAGAAAATGGAGTTATTGTTTGGATGATAACCTAAGGAGAGAGTGCAACTAGGCATGGCTTAGGGGTTTGATCGAGATGTATGATTGTTTGGTGGCGAGGGTAAGTAGGATTGACTTGGAGAACGGTGGGCTTAACTAGGCATGGCCTTATTACTCGTCGGGTTCGATGACTTGTCTGTAGGCGTGGATTGGAGATGGGGAAGGATGGCCGCTATATTGTATTTAAAGTGGGCCAGAACCACCAAACCCTATCTATCCAATTCAGAAAATATAAAAATAACTTACTTGTTTTGATGAATTAATAAGATAAATATTGCAAAATCACAAGTTAAAAATAATTCCAATAATGAAAAGAAAAGTTTTACTTTTGGGGTAAAAAAAAAAAAACAATAAATAGATAAATGAAATACACACGCTAATGAAAAAGAAAAAGATAAAAAAATTGAAAATGAAATATGAAGGAATTTTAAGTCAAGATAAAAATGTAGCTGAATATTGCAAGTAGTAGTGAACTTTGAACACATCTGCACTGTACGTGAGCGTAAACATCAACTGCTACTTCCTCTTACTAGGAATAAAAGAAAATAAAAATTGTCCATTAGAATTTATAATAATTGCAGTAAAAATGTAGTCATATTATTGTTCCATACCACATTTAAGCACATGCTAAAACCTCATTCCCTTAGGATTCCATTATTTCCAATTTTATTTCAATACTATTATTATTAATACGCAGAAACATGTGCACTGATGGTTATTAAATTTTACCCGAGATAAACTACTAATTGATTATTATTATTCTTTTTCAGAGATAATGCGGGAGTGGTTGCTAACGGGAGTGTTTGTTGTATTCTTAGTTATCAAAATAAATGATTATTTTAACTAGTGCGCTAAAAAAAACTACATCCACGGATATTCCAAATTCCGCTCAGAACTATTAATGCGTTGTTCTATTTTGGGATTATAATACTTTAAACTGTGTCCAGTGTCAAGTGTAATGAAGAGAAAGAAGTGAAGACATCGAAGGATATGTAACTGCAAGAGATTGTTACATATTCAACCTACAGCAATAAAGGTAGGCTGGGGAATTATAGTGGTCGATATTTATGTTGACTTTATGTGGCACTATGAATTCTCTGTAATAGTATTGCTATAAAAAATCTCATAATAAAATCAGCTCGGTTTAAAATATTTCAGTCTAATAATAATAATTCCTTGAAATATTGTCGTCTCGTATGCATTTTTGCAGCATAAATTCTATAACATTTCTTAGGTCTTTTCAAAGATTGAATATTATTAATGAAATTGCAATATATATATATATCTTGTAATTTTGGGTTTAGCAAACTCATCACCGTGGACAATTCTTAGACTTCCTGAGTTTGCTTTTCCATTCAAAATTATTTCTACAATAAAATCGTCAAATATACCTACAAATAATTGATGACAACAATGATATTTTGCATGATACTGTTATGCAGTTAATAATTGGAATTATTATTATTTAATTAAACATTTATATGGCCACTATTAATATCCTTCTTCGGAACTTCCAGTCCAGGTAGAGCAGAGTCGGTAAGTGAATTCTTGACATGTTTATTAGTGCTGGTTGTAGTTGTATAGATATGCGAATTTCCTTAAGGAGAACATCTGGTGTGAAACACTCACACAACTTTCTCTTATTCCAATTCTCAAAATTAAAATAGACAAATTTTATAGTTAGCATTCCAAATTTAATGAAATTCGTCGACAACTGAAAAAACTCTTCAGTAGAAGCATATTTCCGCTTTAGTAAATTTTTTGAAACTCGTGGACAGTGTTACTAGTGGATAAGTTGTAATGTGCGAAACTATGAGTTCTCAGTGGGTGGTCGGTATGTGAAGTTCTTTACACCAACAACAGCCTTGGAGATTGGGTAAGTAAACATTTCTTTTTTTTTTCTTATTATATGAGTGGAAGTTGAATGCCACTTCGATATAGATTTTCTATAATGATCATTTCTATGTGAGTAGGATGAGGAAAATAAAATCATGATATTGCAGGGGCAGGGGTTGGAGTTAAAATAGAAATGTATGTTGAAAAGTATAGCTAGCGAGAAGAGCATTGTGGCCGACTGCTTATAGTGATGGACTTCCAACCTAAAGATTGTAAAATATAATCGCAGGTAAGACAAGTTTTTTCGTATAAAATAAAAAATAATACATAGAGTATGGTGTGAGGGAAGGTATGAGAGTTGCTTGGGTAACGTTCCGCCATCTGGTTGTGTAAGGTGGGGGAAGGAGCTTTCTGTTAGCATGAGTGAGGGGGTATAAAGAAAATAGAGTCATCGATTTGGAGAATACATTAAGGAGTGTGGTAGAAAGAAAATTGAGTAATCGGTGTGCATGACAGATTAAAGAGTAGGGGTAGAAAGAAAATTAAGTCTTCGGTTTGGATGCTTTGTTAATGGGTGGAGGTATGGAGAAAAACTAGAGTCATCGGATTGGATGCTATGTTAAGTGTGGGGTGTAAAGAAAATGGAGTTATTGTTTGGATGATAACCTAAGGAGAGAGTGCAACTAGGCATGGCTTAGGGGTTTGATCGAGATGTATGATTGTTTGGTGGCGAGGGTAAGTAGGATTGACTTGGAGAACGGTGGGCTTAACTAGGCATGGCCTTATTACTCGTCGGGTTCGATGACTTGTCTGTAGGCGTGGATTGGAGATGGGGAAGGATGGCCGCTATATTGTATTTAAAGTGGGCCAGAACCACCAAACCCTATCTATCCAATTCAGAAAATATAAAAATAACTTACTTGTTTTGATGAATTAATAAGATAAATATTGCAAAATCACAAGTTAAAAATAATTCCAATAATGAAAAGAAAAGTTTTACTTTTGGGGTAAAAAAAAAAAAACAATAAATAGATAAATGAAATACACACGCTAATGAAAAAGAAAAAGATAAAAAAATTGAAAATGAAATATGAAGGAATTTTAAGTCAAGATAAAAATGTAGCTGAATATTGCAAGTAGTAGTGAACTTTGAACACATCTGCACTGTACGTGAGCGTAAACATCAACTGCTACTTCCTCTTACTAGGAATAAAAGAAAATAAAAATTGTCCATTAGAATTTATAATAATTGCAGTAAAAATGTAGTCATATTATTGTTCCATACCACATTTAAGCACATGCTAAAACCTCATTCCCTTAGGATTCCATTATTTCCAATTTTATTTCAATACTATTATTATTAATACGCAGAAACATGTGCACTGATGGTTATTAAATTTTCCCCGAGATAAACTACTAATTGATTATTATTATTCTTTTTCAGAGATAATGCGGGAGTGGTTGCTAACGGGAGTGTTTGTTGTATTCTTAGTTATCAAAATAAATGATTATTTTAACTAGTGCGCTAAAAAAAACTACATCCACGGATATTCCAAATTCCGCTCAGAACTATTAATGCGTTGTTCTATTTTGGGATTATAATACTTAAAACTGTGTCCAGTGTCAAGTGTAATGAAGAGAAAGAAGTGAAGACATCGAAGGATATGTAACTGCAAGAAATTGTTACATATTGCATCCTACAGCAATAAAGGTAGGCTGGGGAATTATAGTGGTCGATATTTATGTTGACTTTATGTGGCACTATGAATTCTCTGTAATAGTATTGCTATAAAAAATCTCATAATAAAATCAGCTCGGTTAAAATATTTCAGTCTAATAATAATAATTCCTTGAAATATTGTCATCTCGTATGCATTTTTGCTGCATAAATTCTATAACATTTCTTAGGTCTTTTCAAAGATTGAATATTATTAATGAAATTGCAATATATATATATATATCTTGTAATTTTGGGTTTAGCAAACTCATCACTATGGACAATTCTTAGACTTCCTGAGTTTGCTTTTCCATTCAAAATTATTTCTACAATGAAATCATCAAATATACCTACA
>JAAEAF010012754.1:0-12213 GCA_011037195.1 Triatoma infestans
CAAAAATTCCAATTTTTCTGGCGAATTCATACCTTCGCAATTAAAGGGCAATTTCCAATTAATACTTGTAGAAACGTTCTTACAGGGCAATCATTAATTTGCGCACCATATCTAACACTTAATAAATTCAACATTCAATTTTTAACTAGTACTCAAACGCATCAATTTAGTACTAATCGCTATGTTCACTAAAATCGCTAGTAATTAGCCACAAAATTTCTGTGCCACCTCGCGCACACAATGCATAACACTTGAAATAAAATACTTGACATAATCTCTTGAAATAATTCTCAATCTATCACACTTCTTAACTTTACATACTACACCACATGTAAATGTTATATGTAAGAATTTTGTCTTGAGAACAAAAATGTCTAAAGTGTATTAATATATTTTTTTACTTTAGTTGTTGCAATAATCGATATATTATTTTTGCTTCAGCACAGAAAACTCTTGTACTACGATTTATAAATTTATTCGTCCTTTAATATTTGTAATTAATGCATTGTATATTTCAAAACTTTTAAATAATAATTTAGAATTTACTTTTATGTTGCAGAAATCATGTTTGACCACGTGAATTTGTTTAATATGTTTATATGTTAATATTGATGTTTTTTATTGTATTAAACTAATTAATTTATTTTTTTTCAGTTCGCCTTAAAAGGAAATTAAATAATTTGTATGATTCTTGTACTTGTTTATCATTTGTATTTTAATGTTATATTTTTTATAGTACTTAATTATTTTCTTGTATTGTTCAAGGTTATATTCAACTCATATAGAAAACGCAAAACAGTTGAAAGAACTCATAGCTATAGAAACGGCCGAAATACTTGCACATACCCCTCAAGCTAGCTATTTCATCTTTACCTCTTAGCTTTAATAATTTTTACACTAATATTTGTTGGAATTTAAATTTGTTTAACCTCTCTTTTACAGATCCAAGAATCTTCGTCGACTGCACCATTGCATGAGCACGAATGTTATTGCATGCGCATGAATTTAATTGCATGTTATAATTGCATGATTAGTCAATATTGCACGTTATTTGTTAGAATTTTATCATATAAATTTATGTATAACTCTGTATGATTATTTTCAGAAACACAAGATTTCTACAAAGGAAAAGATCTTCATCTTCTCATACCCTTTGCGATCATCCTCACATCCTTGCGCTTCCTTGCACGCTTATTAAATATATATATTTTTTTTATTTGCGTATTTTGTGTATTTATTTATTTGTTAATTATTTTTGAAATACTTAAGAGTTTTTTTTTGTCCATATAGAGTTAATTCAAGAAACTACATACACACCTACAGTACCGACTTGTCTACCCATTGCCAGTCACTTCTTCATCCGCAACACTCTCACTCGCCAAGCAGTGTTCGCTGTTCACCTATCAGCCTACCACCACAGCAACGTTCACCCACTCACGCAGCGTTCGCTCGAGTAGAATACATTCAAACACCACAGCAACGCTCACACCTTCAAGCAGCGTTTGCTCCAGAAGAAGATGACTGCACCCTACAACACATGGCCACCTTGCAGAGGTTACACACACGCCTCTCGATAACTTCAAGCCTCTACAACTCTAGAATACCTCCCAAATTTTTCGTGCCGAAAAATTTCTCCGGGAGGAGGGATAATGTGATGGATGCAAGAAACTTGAAATAATATTAAATTTTAAATAAATCTAAATTATCAAAATATGTTGCAAAAGGGCCAGCCAGGTATAAAGACAGTTACTCGTACGGTTCAAGAACAATTATGGCATTGTACTGTACTACCCCTTCTTCTCACAGGGGAGGAATTGAAACAAAGAGAAGAGATATTTTAAGACAGACTCGTTCTAGCTACCAAAGTGAAAGCATCAGAGCCAATATCAAGTTTTAAGAGTTTATTCCAATTAAATTATATGCATTTTGTTGTAATAATCTAAAGTAACTTAAATTCTATTAGAGAATTTATCTTTTGAAAAACAGTGTGACTTCTTTATCATTGCTAACACTTCTTCTCTTTTAAGCTACATATTTACAAGCCCTTCATATAAATCCGCTCGTGCAACACAACAAGCTACCTATACATCAAACATCACCAACGACATTACACAGTCAGACGGTTATGTATCCTATATTTATTGTGAGTTCGATAAGTCAGTTAATATAAAAGGTGTCATAGCAATAACAAAGTATGCAGCTGTATTGTGAACTGGGAACGTTATAAAAAATTTTCGGGAGTCACACTGTGTTATAAGTGTCAATCCTTCAATCACATAGCGAAAAATTGTTATCGTAAACCAAAGTGTAAGAAATGTGCTGGCCCACATCTTATTGAAGACTGCGACTCACCACCAGATAGTTCACCGATCGTGCAAATTGTAGTGGTAATCACCATGCGAATCACAAGAGCTGTCATATTCTTCAAAAACATATTAAAAATCGTTCAACATTGGCTAAAGAAAGTAAGTCGCTTACGAATGTTTCATTTCAAATGAATTCCTCGCATTTTCCTTCATTACCTAAAAGTAGCTACTCCAATATAGCCGCATCTGCATCAGCTAACTCTAACTGGGGTTCCTCTACTCCCAGATTGAATAACTTCTCTTCTAAAACAGTTTCATCATCTTCAAATAAAAACCCCACTTCTGCATGGAGCGTACCTTCTGACAACTCATCTGCTGATTTCTCGTTATTTAGCTTCTTGCATGATATTAAATCAATATTCTCTTCTCTTAATTTAATAAATGTCTTTTCTCAATTAAAGCATTGTTTAGAAAGATTAAAGCAAGCCCCTGATTCACTCAGTAAAATAGGTATTATTGCAGATTTTCTCTTTAGCTTAATATGAATGTAAAAACTAAAATATTATGCTGGAACTCCAGGTCTATTGTTAATAAGTCTCTTGAATTATCCCACTATGCTCACAAATTTAACATTGACATAACAGCTCTCTGTGAGACATTACTAAAAAAAAAGCACACATTAAAGAGTAATGGTTATAATATTTACAGAAATGACAATGGCAGGGGTGTTGCTTTATTAATTAAAAACAATATAAAACATTACTTTGTACAGCTACCAGCACTTAAAACTCTAACAGTAGTAGCATGTGTAATTGAATTAAACAATACAGAAATTTTACTAATTTCCAGTTACCTATCGCCTTCTGTAAAACTAGATTGTCATGATTTGCGCACTCTGTTTAATTTGCACAAGCATGTTATTTTAGTAGGAGATCTCAATTGCAAACATGTTGCATGGAATTGCTTTTCAAATAATAGAAATGGCAAGATCCTGCTTGATTATGTAATTAGAAATAATATAGTGATTGCTGCGCCTGATAAACCAACTTATATTCCCGATCGTTCTAACGCTCATCCCAGTGTGCTTGATATTGGCCTAATAAAAAATATTAACTCTGTTATTACGTCTGATTGCCACTGTGCCCTCTCGTCAGATCACAACCCTGTTATTTTAAGCATTGGTGGTAAAGTTAACACCCTACCCTCTAGGTATGTGTACAACTATAAAGCTGCCGACTGGAAAAAATTCTGATCATCTATGAACAATAAATTAAATATAAATCCTCAGGCAGTGCATTGTAATGATATCGACATGTTGGTAGAGAACTTTCAAAATGTCCCAATAAAAGCCGCAAATGAATCTATTCCTAAAATAACTATAGGTAAAAATTCTCAGCAGTTGCCGGAAATTATTTCAGGTTTAATAAAAATTAAAAATATTATTAAGAAAGCATTCTCTAAACACCGACACCGTTGGTTGAAGAGAACTCTAAATAAGCTAATTGTACTTATCTCTAAACTATTGCAGCTCCACAGAAACCTTTCCTGAAGTAACACACCCTGTCTCAGTTATCTCCTCGTGATAACAAATTATACAAAATAGTTAAAGGTGTGCAAAATAAAAGTCTACATATCCCACCACTTTCTTTAAACATTAATGCCCACACCGACAGACAAACAGTAGTGCTTAGTAGCTATGCATACACAGCTAAACACAAAGCCACAATCTTAGCAGGCTTTTTTGTAAGTGTCCACCGTATGAACACTGACTCGGTGTGCCTTCTTTTACACGCTGTTGGTACCAGTGGAAGAAGGACTTAGTCCGGTACTCAACAATTAAAAAGATAAAAAAATATGTGTTGCCTAGTAAGGCTCTGCAGACTGCGAACAGTATAGGGTGGTCCTGAAAAGAGCCGCTACCCTGACTAAGGACAATTCTACGCTGGTGGCGCTGTCCAGCGAGTAGGTTGGTGTAGCCCTGAAAAGAGCCGCACACTCTACTCGTTCGTCGTAGAAGGTAAGTGAATTGCGCCGCCCTGGTAAGGCTGTGCAAGCTCGCAGTAAGTGAGTCGAGGTGTCCCTGAAAAGGGCTGTAAGCGTGTGTTTGGTAGCCTGCTTTGGGAGCCCCGGCAGCGTGGCCAACACCCCGATAAACCCCGGTACCTGCTGACCTCCCACAGACTAGAACCTCTAACTGCGGCTGCACTCGTGGCTTGTCCTTAGCCCGCGGTCTATACTGGTCCGCCTGCTTGTAGATTCCAAAGCTGTATTTCAAGCTCGAGCTCCTCTGTGTCCTTAGCCAGCCGGCTATGATGGTTCCAGGTCTGTTGACTGCTGTATCTTGAATTTTGTGGCACCTCCAGTAGTTATAGTTGAGTAAGTGATCAAGTATATTTTGTTGGTAGCTGCCCAGAGTGGTTAAAGGCTTGTTCAACTGCTCCTCTATAGAGCATATTTCCAGCAAGCTATGTATAGCGGCTTAGGTGGCAAGTTCAACCTCTCGGGTCGGTAAAAATGTAAATGCTGGCTGTGCTCAAAGCACCGCCTTATATACTGGCGACGACGGTGTCGCCATCTCTGAGCCAAGCCCTGAACCAATCAGTCTACCATCCTAAAAAGGACTGTTAAAATGTGGCAGTGTTGCCTTTATTTATATTTTATATAAAAGTGTTTATTTCAAACAAAACATTACATTAAAATACACATTTAAGTAAAATATACATTGGAATTACATAAAAAATATACAAATTATACATTTAATGTTAAGACATAATACGAGAATGTTTTGATTAAACATCAATTAGGTTGGTACTCCAACACACGCCATGTACTCTCTACTACCAAAAAATTTTTTGGCCCTATAGACAAACATACCAATTGCAAATTAACCTGCCCCAAAGAATTGAAAGCAGTTATTTCTAAATTAAGAAATAATAAATCACCCGGGATTGATGGTATCAGCAAGAGGCTAATTAAAAATATTTCAAAAAAAAGCTTAATCCACCTCACTAAAATTATTAATTACATTTTAATGTTCGGATATTTTCCTAATCTGTGGAAAACTGCTAAAGTAATAGTAATTCCTAAACCAAGTAAAGACTTGTCCTTACCCAGCAGTTATCGCCCCATTTCACTACTGCCATGCCTAAGTAAAATTACCGAACGTATTATTCTAAAGAGACTCAGTTCATTTATTGAGGACAATAAGCTAATTTCCTGTGAACAGTTCGGATTCAGAGCTCATCACTCCACCACTGCACAACTTGCCAGAGTTACAGACCTTATTGAGCATAATTTCAATTTAAATAAGCACACCGGTAGGGCGTTAATCGATGTAGAGAAGGCGTTTGACTGTGTGTGGCATAACGGTCTAATTTATAAGATGATCAACTATAAGATTCCCAGATACCTTGTGTATGTATTGAAAAGTTATTGGAGAATAGAAAATTCAGTGTAACAGTTGGTAATTGTTCCTCAGATTTCAGACATATTTCAGCTGGAGTCCCCCAGGGCTCTGTTCTGGGGCCAACACTTTTTAATTTATGTATTGACAACCTCACTAAACTAAAGGTCAAAGCTAGTTGTGCTCTCTATGCCGATGACACAGCTTTCTTTATATCGTCCTTCAGAGTTGATACAATCACCAACCATCTCACAATAGCCTTAGAAAAAAGTTTTAAATATTTTAAAAAATGGAGGATAAGACCCAATGAAGCCAAAACTGAAGCTATTCTGTTCACACGTAGAAGGCCTGTTATCAATAAATTTGTTAAAATTAACGGCAGCTCACTTCTCTGGAAGAAGGAAGTGAAGTATCTCGGTCTAGTACTTGACTCTAGACTAACTTTCACTAGACACATAAATACAGTCAGCGATAGGTCATTGGGTCTTATTTGTAATCTGTTTTCTCTACTCAACAGGAACTCACAACTGAATATTCATAACAAAAAATTATTATATTATTTATACATTCGCCCTGTATTACATACGCTGCTCCGGTCTGGTCTAACAGCTGTGCTACTACACTATTTAAATACACTGCAAAGAGTGCAAAATAAATGTCTAAGGCTGATTGGCTCTTTTCCTAGGTGGACCGCGATTGATTATATGCATGCTCTGTTGGACGTTGCCAGTATGTCCACCGCTGTTTATAAACTCACTGAAAAATTTATAAAATCTTGTAAACTCAGCGAGCACAGTCACATTAATACCATTGTTGATTATAATATAGAGACAATGAATTATAAAAGATACAAACATAAGCGTTTGAAGCATGTTTTGCTTTGAGTCAACTTCATGTTAAGGTTTTTTTTTTTTTTATTTTTTTTTCCTTAATTTGTAAAATTTGATTTATTTTAATTTTAGTTTCATTTGTATAATGTTTGTGTATACAGGCAGATGCCTGAAAACTTGCTGTAAATTGTACTGTATATATGTAAATAAAATCTTTTCAATTTTCAGACAGGAGAAAGTTAGATCACCTAAGAATGGACTATAAACTAACGCAAATCCTGACAGGACATGGAAGAACTAACGACTATCTACACAGGTTTCAAATCACTGACAATCCATACCGCAAATGTAACAACGGAAATACGCAAACTTGGAATCACTTAATCTACGACTGTCCACTACTAAATGAACTGAGAACTAAAGTGATCCGAGAAATACTAACGACAGGAAACACCTGGCCAGCAAGAAGACAGCTACTGATAACTAAAGAATATTTGCCATCTTTAAAATAATTCATAAATAACATAGATATGGACATATTCTAACATAATTTAATCAGTGAGTGATGAAGTATTTTACTTATCATGTTGTACATCATGTGATACATGTAACGTTATACTTTAAATAAATTCCCATCTAACAGGGTTACTGTTGGTTGGAAAAACACACACTCACACACACACACACACACACAGACCATTTGCTAAAAACCACTTTTTTGGATTCAGGGTACCTCAAAATGGATATTTCCGGTGAGAACTCAATATCGAAAATTTGACACGAATACAATACTTCCTCTTTCTAGGAGTAAGAGAAAGTAAAAAGGCATTAATGAATGTCTGTGAATGAAGTTCTTATGACGTTCCTGTTCAGAAATTATATTAGAAGAAAACTCACTTTTTCATATAGTACGATCTACCTGTAAATAAGTGCTTCGTGTCAGTTCCTTTTGGGAAGGCGAATAAATTCCGTCTTTAAATCCCCTTTCGGATATTACTTCTCTTATTCTCCTATTTTCCGGAAATTTCAAAGCACAGAATGCAAAATATTTCACAAAACCACAATGGAATGTGTTAGGTCAGTGCACTTCTACGCATATTACTGTGCCGCGCGCGCCCGTGCGTGTGGGCGCCTTCTTAGAAGTACTAAGCTCTCCTTTCCCGTCTTCTTCCCTCCCTCCCTTTTTTATTTTAGTTTAGGTGCCGCTTTCCGGCCTTGCATCCGGTATTGCGTCACCATGCCATATGCTTTCTCTCTCTACTTCCGATTGCCCGGGCCACCGCTCGTCTACCTCTTTCGCTCTTCTTATGGTGCTCTAAACGATAACATCTGTGTGTCTGTCGGCCTGTGTACAGTTCATCCTTTAGTCTCCCTATTCCAACTTGCCTTTTTTTGTTCTTTAAATGTGTATACGCGCCTGTTTCGCCTCAAGTATTCGGCGATATTCCACAATAATTGGCATACGTATTAAATGTCACCAACTCGCGCCTTCACCAACAAGTGAACGCATCGTCGCGCCTTCGCCAGGTCGTGGACATTAATACATCGCAGCTGCGATCATCCGCTTCAACGAGCTCGGAATTCCTCGCCATCATTACCCTTTGAATCCCAACACACATACACACACACGCACTCACACGTACACGCCACATCTCCCTTCACCATCCACCTATCGCCTTAACTTCGCCCCTTGCGAACTTCAGTCGCCGCCATGCAGAGGTATTCATCTGCATCTTTTTCTTTGTTTTAATTTATTTAATTTATTTTTATTATTGACGTAGGTTCGCCACCTCGCCTTGGGTGCATACCGCGCAGACATTGTGGTCTTCCGGGCCGGATTACGTATCCGGTGTTCATCTTCTCCGATTTCGCCATTCCCCCAAGACGCCTTCTCGCGCAAGCGCTTAGCTGTCCTCCGTCATCTTTGGCCGTTTAGTCAAAGAGGCCACCCAAGTGCTGCAGCGCCTCTTCAATGATCTTCTCAGTAAGCGAAAGAACAACCAACTCTCCCCCCCAGTGCGCCTTGGGCATGCAACACCTGGCGGAAGAAGAATTTTCAGCGTTCTTTCAAAGGACAGAGCCCTATCTTCAAGCCGCCAACCTTCCGGGCGACTTGTCGGACGAGCTCCCTCCGGCTAAGCGTCGGGAACTCCGCGCCTTGTATCACGAAGTGCAGCTTGTTCTAGCCGAGTTTCTGCTTTCTCCCGCCTCCGCATCTTCCACTTCCTCCGCCTCCCGCCTTCCGATTATTCCCGTCCCCACTTTTACCGCGAAATCTGTTGATGGGGGGGGGGATTCCGCGCTCTTGTTCAGCCTTTAGTGTATGACGGGGAGCGGACTGTTGAGCGGAGGTCCTCGATGGCGGGAGGAGTGGCCAGCGGAGAGATAAACGTGAAAGTGAGAGAGTCAGTGTGTGATTGAGTGCTGGATAGAGATGTTGTGGACTTGGCTGTCGATCACAGTGTGTAAGTATCTCTGCTGACTACTTACTTATCTCCCATTAGGGAGCTGCGGGGATTTAGGCCGCCAGTGTGTACTTCTGTCTGAGCCACACAGTAGTTATAAGGCTTATCTCCCTTCTTGGAATCTCTAGGCATCAGTAGCTATACACTTAGTGCATATTACCGACTATTACGTTCTATTCTAAATAAAAACATTCATTTCCTGTAGCTTAATATACCTAGTAATAGCTTTACTGTAGTTCTCCTTGAAATTATTATTAAATAGAATATTATTAAATTTATGTAAATGTACGGTCCAATTAGTGACTGTCGCGAATTATAGTAGTTTTGCATGTATTAGTTCTCAGGACCAACTATTGTATTCTCTTTAAATGTAATTTTACATATATTGATAGATAACGATATTACTCTTTTGTTCTCATTAATCGCCAACTAGTATCGTAGGTTTTTTGCATCCCTAGATTATATCTTAGTAAATGCTCCTTTCTTTATGCATGTGTTATTAAATCACTTATATATTGTATTTACTGTTAAATCCATATGATCATTGTCGTATGCTTATCCAAGTTGGCCAGTATTGTGTACGTTTTGTTGTAAATTGATAATCTGTTCGCGGGGCATTACCCGTCTAAATACACGTGTAATAATACTGCTTGTTTGTTGACCTTGTAGTCAACTCTTGGAGTTGGAACATGTGGCCGTGTAGATTCCCACGTCACCGCCTTCCTTCACCAGCGCCTGCATCCCTTGCGCCTCATTCCCAGTTATTCACGTCGCATCGCCCCCCACTGTGCCTCGCCTTCGCGATCCTGGCCACCCTTGCCCTCCCTCGCTTTCGCGATCCTGGCCACCCTTGCCCTCCCTCGCCTCGCGATCCTGGCCACCCTTTACCTCCCTCGCCTCTGGAGAACGTTTGCCTCCCCCCCCCGTCTCCCCGCGCTACGCCGCTCCCCCCTTGTGCGCATACTGGCGCCGCCCGGACCACACGATTCGGCAGTACAAGGGTTAGCGCGTCGGAGGAATTTAGTAATGAGCCATCCCTTGTGCCGTAACTGTTTGTCGGACGGCCACCTTCATGACCGGTGCCGTGCGGAACGGAACAATCGTGCCAACGTCGCTATCACACTATTCTGCACCTCCCGTCTCAGAGCGTCCGCCACCGCCTGATCCTGCCACCAGTCACCGCCCATCGTCTCTTCCCACGCTGCCTCCCTCTTCGCCCTTACTGCCTCAGCGGAGGCTGAACGCGACACCACCCCTCCACGCATTCGGTCCCGATTGCCCATCACTGCCTCCCCTCATTGCCGGCTCGAGCCCTCCATCGCCTCTAGCAACCCGCGGACGCATACGTTGGCGGCGCCCCTACAACCCGTCTCTGCTGGACTGCTGACCTTCGCTCTCTGTAACGCCCCTTCTCGCCCGCCTTCAACCGTTCTCATGCCCACCGCTCGCCTTTGCCTCGAAAACCCTCCTTACTGTGACCTCGCACGCGCCCTTGTCGATTCCGGGAGTCATGTGACTGTTATTACTTGCGCCTGCGCTCAGCGCCTTCATCTACTGCTTCAAAGTGTGGAAGCCAGAATAGCCACCCTGGGTGCCAACGCTTCCACCCTCGCGCATTTTCGCGCCACCGTTTCCCTGTTGCATCCCGGTGATCCACCCTGTCTCTCCGTACCTGTGCTTGTGCTTGATTACATCATTCCCCCCATGCACCATCTAGTTCTACCAGTCAATTGGGCCCGCCTTAAGCACATTCGCCTAGCTGACTGCCGGTTTAACAAACCTGGAGACATTGACGTTCTCCTCGGGAATGATATTCTTCCCTACCTTCTCCTCCCGGACAGGCGCCCACCCTCCTTGCGTACTCCGGCCGCCTTTCATACTACCCTTGGCTGGGTCCTTTACGGGCCTTATCGCCCTCTTTCATACTCGAAACGCTTCCACCTGCGACAATGAGTGCCCCATGCCCGCGCCCCGCGCCACCACCTCCAGTGGGCACGCCGCCGGAAGTCACCACCGCCTCGCCCCCTACAGTTCCGGAGACTCCGTCTTCGCTCACCACTTCCCCGTGCATCTTGACCCCTAGTCCCTCTCAGGGTAAAGAAGAGGATCTCAACCAGATCGTGTGCCATTTCTGGGAGATAGAGAGGGTGCCCGAAAATCTGCCTTTCAACACCGATGAACGCGCCTGCGAGAACATTTACTCCCGCTCTGTTCAACGCCAGCGGACGTTACGTAGTTTCTCTTCCCTTCGTCGACGCCAAACTCGGGGTCTCCGTCACCGACGCCACACGCTAATTCGTTCGTATGGAGAAATGCCTTTACCAAGACCCCGCCTTACGCAGCGCATACTTAGAGGTCATGCGCGACTATCTGGACAGCGGCCATATAGAGTTTGTGCGTCCCGTTGACACGCCGCCCACCGCATCATGCGGTTCATCGTCCTGACGTCCTGTCAACTAAGTTGCAGGTCGTATTCAACGCTCCCTGCGCCTGCTTCAATGGTCACTTCTTGAATGATCTTCTGCTTACCGGGCCCAAGCTTCAGGCTGATATCGCCACACTCCTTCTATGTTTCGCCTTCACACCTTCGTCTTCACCGCCGACATTCGGCAAAACGTACCGCCAGATCCTTGTCGCTCTTAAACAACGGGATTTTCATCGCATCATTTGGCGATTCTCTAATCAGGATCTCCACGGCCGCGCTGGTGTCGTCTTCTTACTTCTAAAATTGTTGGCCCCCTCACACTCAATTACTTATTTGTTATCAAACTATTTTTATTTATACCAATTAAATTTAGTAACCCAATAAATACTTAATTCAGTTCAATTATCTCATTTCTTCTTTTTTTCTGTTATTTATTGAGACAATAAAACCAGCATTGTCTTTATTCATTTATTTTTTCTTTACAATTGTTTCTGTTATTTTTGCTAATTTAAATTCGTTACTGTTGATAAGACAAGTTATATGTTGTATAATTGTGTGTTATATATTGTTTGTAAACTTTAGTGTTGATTTTACTGTTGTATCTTATTAATGTTAAATCTAAATAATTGATACAATTGTTATTTTCAGTATCTATAGTGAATTTTATGTTCTCATGTATGTTAATTAACTTCTTAATATATTTTTGTCATGTTTATTTATTATGTGTAGAAGATCACCAATGTATTTCGTAATAAGGACTGGTTTAATGTTAGTTTTTTTTTTT
>JAAEAF010012756.1:0-28695 GCA_011037195.1 Triatoma infestans
AAAACGGATCAATCACTGAAAATAAACTAGACTAAAAATGATTAAATACGTGTTTTCTATTTTTTCGAAATTTCCCGCCGTTTAAAAAAAAAGTGGGTGGAGCATATAACGCTGGTCTCCCTGTATATTATTAATGGTGTGTTTATTTCAGCTATAATTCACATAAGATTACCCTGATCTATTTACATAGTTTCCCTGGGATCGCCGCCACTCTTTAACTTATGATATAGGTTGCTCATCAAAGTGTTTTTTCCATTCTATTCATCATACAAGAATAGACCACCTATTTCTGTCACTACAGAAAACTCTTAACTGAACTATATTTTTGTTTTGTTATATTCCCTTTCATAACATTATACTTTCTTTATTGTGTTCGAGAGAGAAATAAACAACATATTTTTCGGTTGATAACACAATATAGTTAGTATACAAAAGTAAAAATGTCAACATTTCATTGGGAGAAAATCTCTTCTTTTTTTTTCGTACAAAGGGCAGATAATAAAATCTTTTACGTTACGGTAATTTTTAACACTAACGGCAATTCAACATTATAAATATATATATATATATATGTATGTGTATATACATGACAAACGGAGATGATATTTTTTGCCTCATATAATAAGTATTGTTACCACTAAACATAATATCTTTGTAATTCTATTGATTGATTTGTATGGAAATAATTCTAACTGTTCAATAATAATGAAAATATTGTACTCATTCGTGAAAAAAAAAAGGAGAAGAATTTTTAGTAATTTCTGTTTTAGTAATAATACCGATTTTTATGGTTATTATGGGATTGTAATATGGCGCTATATTGGGAAAAGATTTAGTGCTATGTCTATACAAGGAGAAAGCAATAAAAGTGGATATATCAGTTCGTCTTCTTTAAACCGATTTTAATGCAAATTTAATCCTCTGTGAGATATAATGGAGGCAAATAATTATTAAAAATTGTGTGTGATAGTCTTATACAGTCTCATAACTTTTTCTTATACTACCAGGATCCAATAAGAGCCCTAAGAAAAGTTCGTGAAAGGCACAGCATCATCTTATAGTCAGCCCTGTTTAAACAAATGAACAGTATTTTGGATTGCCGACAATTCTAATCCAATGAGTTTATCCAAAGGGACATATATTATCATTTTACTGTTATCACTAAGCAATTTTGTGGAAGAAAAATTAATCAATGGAGGAAAAGGGAATTTTGAGGTGCACTGGAGGCAGACACAGTTGGATGCTGCATCTAAGCTAAAAGATTTATAAAAGTTGTATGACAGGGAGATGTGAAGTATCTTCTCTCCTTGAGAAGGATACAATTGAGGGTCTTTGTAGGTGTGTTGACTGGCCACCCGTTTTGGTGGTTAGTCTTTTACACAAAATAGGGCAGGCGTCTAGTTTTTTGTGTCAGAATTTAGACGATGAAGTTGGGAAAACCTTTTACCCCTAAGCATCCCTGGTTTCGTCAATACCATTATTTGGGAGAGCAATGCACAATCAAGGGAAGCTTGGAGAAGTTAGAGTTTTCTCTTAGGAGCACCTGAATAATAATAATAATAATAATAATAATAAAGTTTATCCAAAAGGACAAAGATACCTTAGACTGTAACTCGACAAGCGCCTCACCTTGTAATTTCATACCCGCCTTAAACGAAAAGAACTTAAACAAAAGATATAAGTTTCTAACTAGACTACTTAATCACCGATTAAAACTAACACGTTCACAATAAAAGACGATTGTAGCCATCTTCCCTGGCACCTATATAATGGGTATAATGAAGGAGAGAAATGGTTTGGTTTGAATGAACTACTAGATATGGCTGAACACTGTATAATGTAAAAGGTGACACCGATGCCTGGACTTTACACTAAAATCGTAGAGTATGGTAGAGTGGTGTGAAGGGTAAGGTAAATGACACGTTGTGATTGGCGAGTGAACTCTGTTGTTTATCTATCCCTGTCGCTGTATTTATGCAGTTTCTCCCACTCTAGTCTGAGAGAATGGTCCCGTCATTTTTGTCTCTCACTCTCTGCTATGAATCCTTTCTTGGATCCTGATATGATGAAGGAGAGAAATGATTTGTTTGAATGAACAGCTAGATATGGCTGAACACCATATAATGTAAAAGGTGACACTGACTGCCTGGATTTTACACTAAAATCGTAGAGTATGGTAGCGTGGTGAAGGGTAAGGTAAATGACACGTTGTGATTGGCGAGTGAACTCTGTTGTTTATCTATCTCCCATCGCTGTATTTATGCAGTTTCTCCCATTCTAGTCTGAGAGAGTGGTCCTGTCATTTTTGTCACTCTTTCTCTGCTATGGATGCTATCTCTTCGGATCCTATTACACCTACATAGACTTACGGACTTGAACTTTACGGATCTTTTAAACGATTTAATATTAACCGATTACAAACACTTCAATCTAAAAAATTCTCCCCCGCATTGTGAACGCTCCATTCGATGTGTGTAACCTAACTGTAACATAAAGATCTCGAAATTCCTTTTATATCCAAACTTGGTAAAACTTGTTACAATAAATTTCAAAAAAATTATGAACACACTCTAATCCATTAGCAGCTAACTTGTCCTCTACTACACTTCCTGCCAACCCTCGAAGGTGACTAAGGCGTCGTTTCCACTAAATATTTACCTTATTAATTATCTACAGTTGTAAATGACAAATAAATAGAAGTTATATAAAAAAAAAAAATGAACTTTATACTAAAACATTCGAGCACACTAGGTGATGATGTAATGAAATTCTCTTGAAGGACTTTGTTAATTTGCATATATTTGGTTTTGGAATTGTTACTTTAATTTTAATGCAAACTTACTATCTATTGTGTATTGCTACTAGCCGTTGAAAACCTTCACTTATCGTTGTAACCAAATTATCCACCTTGAACCAGTGAACGTACAGTATAGCATTTATTACATTTACTCAACATCCGGCCAGGAACTAATTTTTTAACACTACAATCAAGTATCCGCCATTGTGTTGAGAGTGTTCAAATAACCGACAGAATGAAGGTAATTCGCAACTATATACAGTTGCAAATTTTCTTTGTGTCAAGGTAATATTGTGGTAGTTTTTATTTTGCGGTGATCTCCCTCTCTCTCTCTCACACACACACACGCACAAACTCCGAGAGATCATTAAATCGCTGTGTTAATAGTGTTCACTGTTATGGAAGCAAGTTCCATTAAATTTGTTGGCCGATTATTTGCTAGAAAAGAATCCTCGAATTTTATGAACTTTATATAATCGATAATACATGGACATAAGACCCACAATAATCAAACTTACCGTCTGCGTTTATTACTTACTCTTAACTCCTAGTAAATGGAAGGATAACGACTGTGACAAATGTTTAAATTTGGAAATGACGCCATCGAAGTGTTCGACGTGAAGAAGTTGTATTGGCAAGATTGCGCTTAGGCCATACTATGCTGACACATAGCTACCTGTTTCGTAGTGAGCGACCGCCACACTAGGTGACGTTTGCGTGGTGGTACTATTGACTGTCCGCCACATTCTAATAGAAGGGTCCACGGTGATATAATTAGGCCATATTTATATACCGATGATCTTGCGGTACAAATTAGAAATGCAGATATAACACTTCCGTTAATAACTGCATTAAATCTATAATCAATTGGTGTGCTGCTAATAAGCTAAGTTTAAACCAGGACAAAATAAAAGAGATTAATATAAAATTAGGAAATTATGTTGGGACTGAAAAAGCTATAAAGTTCTAAGGCATTTTCATAGATTCAAAACTGAACTGGATAGATCATGTTAATAACTTCCTGGGTAAAGTGTTTCGTGGAATCTGTGTTTTGAGAAAATTAAGAATGTCCGGTTGACTTGAAAAAGCTTTAAAGTTGGCATATTTTGCGTATGTTCATAGCTATTTGTGCTGTGGTACTATAATTTGGGGTAATACTGCCGAATGTAAAAAAAAATATTTAGGTTACAAAAGAAGGCAATTAGAGTCACTTTGGGTTTAAACTTGAAAGTATCTTGTCTTTCTTTGTTTAAGAAATTGATCATAATGACACTGCCGGCATATTTATTTTACAATGACTCGTCTACGTAAAGTGCAATGAAGGCCAATTTCTATGTTTCTCGCAAGTTCATAATCATTTCATCAGAAAACAGTAATAATCTTGTCCAGAATAGAAATAGGTTGACAAAAGTTCGTACCAGCTTCCATAGTTTGTCCATCTCTTTTTACATCTCGTATTTACCAGAGAATATAAAAAAAAAATACTTTGAAGTGTTTCAAAACTAATGTTAAAAAACTGTTATTAGCTGTCACCCGCTGTATGAGATACATGAATATTTTAAAATTAAGTTTTTGTCTTGACAATTTTTTGAATTCAAATTACATTGTAACTTGACCAATAAGGATGTTGCTTTTTTTTCTGGCAATAAAATCAAATATCAAATATTCTGATGCTAGAGAAAAATTGAATATGCCAAACAATCTGAAAGAGGCACTAGATGATAATGAATGATTAGCGTGAGTAAAACCGTACGATTCAGCTATTTAATTTGATATGATAATCTGAATATGTGTCCAAAATTCCACATGGAAAAGTTTTCGAATTAGAATAATAATAATTGCATTAGGAGAAAGTTCGTGCGATTGGTTTCGAAACAGATTTTTCTATTTATTCTACAACTTCCTGGGACAACGTTTAACCCCTATAGCGTAATTCTAGGGACAATTATTGGTTTTTTTAGATTGAGGCTGAACCGAGTAGACGAACTTTCTCTCCTAAAAATAAAGAAGAAGAAATCTTAATATTCCTCAAACTAATTATATATTGTTAGTAGTAGTTATAGTTAGTAGTTAATTTGTATGTTCTGGTAAAGGAGTTTTTGAATTTTGTATAAGGTAATGTATTTGGTGAAACTATCCTAGTTTTGGAGGCAGGCCGTGTCCTAGTCTTTGTTGACCAGATGCTTGCACACGGGGAATCACTAGTAGCTTTAATAATAGGGACACCACCAAGTTTTTCTTGTATTGCCGTTTAAAAAGAGAACTCTTCAACTAATCTTACCATTACTCTCTTCTTCTTCTTCTTCTTCAGGCTGGTTATATACATTACTCATAGAGAGTCACGCCACACCACATCCCCCCTCCCCCCGGCCAACTGTGACCTCATTTATTTATTTTTTTTTTTTTACTATAACCAATCTTATTATTAGAAGAAGAGGAGGGAATGTTAACTTTCTCAATCCATGACAAATAAGGCACAATTCCACAACAATATAAAATAAACTAGCCATGTCTCTTTGCCCATATCTAACGGAATTTTGTATATTGTTAGCGTGCTTTTTGCAACACAAACTCTTAATATTTCCTGGAAGGAGTGTCATCTTTTTTTTTTGTGTGTACTTTCTCCTATTTTTCATGTACCCATAGTTTGGTTCTGTACGAATTATTATTACTACTAATTATTACACACACACACACACACACACACATGAAACACGCACACGACTTTCTTTCACACTAATTAATACAATTTAATTGAGAAATTTTCTTTAAAATTGCAATACTATAATGTTTAGTTGGGCTGGCTATATAAAAATGGTGGTGGGTATTTTACTTGTATTCCTGAGAGGGGCTTTATGTGGAGCGCTCTATGCTAAAAACAACAAAACTTGTGTGAAATTTAAATTAAAATCAATTATTTTTTTTAATGTATCAAATAAAAGTGATACGTTTCTATTTTTATGCGCAGCCAACATTCCAAGTTTAAAGATAATCATTGTAACTGTCTTCGATAAAATTTAAAAAAAAAAAAATTTGAAAACCTATTCGGTAAAATGCGCTTCCGGTTAATCGTTTTTCTTCAGATTTGAAATTCTATCGATTTACTCCTAATGTGTATTAAAATTAGGTAGGTCGTAAGTAAAACCATATATTACACTGAAGTGGTATTTTAGGGGAAACATAACGCTACTGTCCGCCCCCCAAAATCACCAAAATATCTATTTTTCAGGCAAATATTAAAAAAAAAAAAAATCTGGTGTGAAACACTCACACAACTTTCTCTTACTCCAGTTCTCAAAATGATAATTGACAAATTTTATAGTTTGTGTACCAAATTTTAAATGGCGGGAAATTTCGAAAAAATAGAAAACACGTATTTAATCATTTTTAGTCTAGCTTATTTTCAGTGATTCATCCATTTTTTTATACCCCAATATCCCGAGATACAGCATCCAACTTTTTTTTTCAAATGGAACATTATATTTTGTTTTGCATCTTTTTATAGTAATTGAGCCTCTAAAAAAATAAAAATAAAAAAAATTTAAAATCGGTTAGGTTTTTCAAAAGTTATGGTAATTTAAAATATGAAAAACAAATTTCAGTTTAATGTCAAAATTACCTTATTTTTTCTTTAAAGAAGCTCTTCAAACTGGGCACCACCAACGGATAGGCAAGCCAAAGCTCTGGACTCCCACGCTCTGTTTGTAGCAGCACTTAGGTGGCAAAGTCAACATCTAGGCAGGCTAGAGTTATTCGACGTTCCAGATCTTCGACTGAAGGCACGGGATTAAGGTTACTGTACATTTATTTTTTAGATAGCCCCACAAAAAATAGTCCATTGGGGTGAAGTCCGGAGATCGAGGTGGCCATTGGATCGGACCATGAGTTCCTAACCACTTTTCGTGGAAATTTCTGTCCAGGTAACGTCGAACAACTCTCGCATTATGTGCCGGGCAACCATCTTGTTGAAAATACATATCTAGCCGACGTTTTAGAGAAACATCTTCAAGCAGAGCTGGCAAAATGTCTCTTAAAAAAGTTAGATACCTTTCACCAGTTAAGTTCCCTCTGTAGAAGTATGGGCCGATTAGTTGGTTTCCTAAAACTCCACACCAAACGTTTGTAGAAAAAACAACCTGATGGCGTGTGGCGAAGGTAACTTGTGGATTTTCTTCTGCCCATATTCTAAAGTTCCAACGATTAAGAAGGCCAGTTTGGTAACTTTGATTCATCAGTCCATAAAATTGTGCATTTTTTGTGGGATATCTAAAAAATAAAGTGTACAGTAACCTTAATCCCGTGGCTTCAGTCGAAGATCTGGAACGTCGAATAACTCTAGCCTGCCTAGATGTTGACTTTGCCACCTAAGTGCTGCTACAAACAGAGCGTGGGAGTCCAGAGCTTTGGCTTGCCTATCCGTTGATGGTGCCCAGTTTGAAGAGCTTCTTAAAGAAAAAATAAGGTAATTTTGACATTAAACTGAAATTTGTTTTTCATATTTTAAATTACCATAACTTTTGAAAAACCTAACCGATTTTAAATTTTTTTTTTTATTTTTTTTAGAGGCTCAAGTACTATAAAAATATGCAAAAAAAAAAATATAATGTTCCATTTGAAAAAAAAAAGTTGGATGCTGTATCTCGGGATATTGGGGTTTAAAAAAATGGTTCAATCACTGAAAATAAACAGACTAAAAATGATTAAATACGTGTTTTCTATTTTTTCGAAATTTCCCGCCGTTTAAAAAAAAAGTGGTGGAGCATATAACTCTGGTCACCCTATATATATATAATATATATATATTATATATATATATATAGATAGATTATTATTATATTATATTTAACAGGAAAAATGGATTAAGGAAAATGTTTTATAGAATCTGTGATGATTTTTTCAAATATATATAATATTAGGGTGACCAGAGTTATATGCTCCACCACTTTTTTTTTTTTTTTAAAGTACTCCACCCACTTTTTTTAAAGTTTAAGTGCTCCACCCACTTATATATATATATATATATATAGAATATATATAACCTACCAGTTTTATTTGAAATATTTTACAGGAAAAATGGATTAAGGAAAAGTGTTATAGAATCTGTGATGATATTTTTCAAGCATATGTAATTTTGATTGGGGGGGGGGGGACACGGTAATCTGAAGTACAATATAATCCAGATAATTTTTTAATTGGCGCTTGACTCATATTTGTTTGGAAATATTATATCATCAGTCACTTATATTTATTGTAAAAATAATAACATAAATATCTTATACATAATTAAATTCTTGGTAAATAAAATCGACGAAAAAAAAAATTGAAGAGATAAAGATCAAAAATTTTTTTACTATTATTATCGATTATATAATAATGACAGAATAAATAATATTTTTTTGTAAACTTCCTCATTTCTCACACAACACTACAAGTGATTAGTAGAATATTTAAATTAATAAATAAATAAATAAATAAAAATAAAAGGAAACGGTTGTTAGCAACAACAAGAAAACATATCAACAGAGTAACAAATTGTCGTTATTAATTTAGATTTATTAAGTATTGTTATAGTTTACAGGAAGTGTTATTGTTTAATAGAAAACAAAGTGTGATGATGGCAAAGTGGGGGGTTTGTGGGGTGGGATGGGAAAGGGAAGTAGGCAGTAGGCTGTTTATTATAACATGTCGAAATGGTTCCTATAGACGACAGAAATTGGCTTTATTGCTGGCCCAGCTTGTTAAAAATTGAAGAGGGTCAAAATCAAAACACTGACTGTTATTATTGTTTATATTTTAATCAGAGCAATTAATAAAATAACCTTCATAACTAATAATAGTGGAATGGTTTTTAGTTAACGAAAAGCTGGTGTCAAACAATCACAAGACTTTCCCTCTTACACTAATTAATACAGTTTAATTAACCAATGTTTATTAAAATTGTTAATGTTTACAAACGCCTTAGTTTGTTTTCTGAGCTTTCATACAAAAGTGGGTGAGGATTTTATAGCTAGGTTATATAACTGAGCTCTTGTGGCCAGCCAAAAACCCAAAAACTTTGAAACGATCATCCCTTATACTACTCTACGATAAGAGAAAGTAATAAAAACAATGGTTTTAATTTTTTTCTTGAACCCGTTAGCGGAAGCCATGGACCCGGATACTTTTTCCGAAATATTTTTATTGTAAAAAAAAAAAAATTTTAAAAGGAAGCTTATTGTCGGACACCATTTCAAGGGATTTTTGAAGTCTCCTACATCTCCTGATAGATCTGTACATATTATCGCGTACTAGGGCCCAGCTTCTTCAGTTGCTGTCTGAGTCTGTTGTGCCCTATAGGAAATATGCTCGTAAGCTTTTGTTTTTGTTTTTTTTCATAACTGTCTGAGCTTCATACTGTCTCCCAAGAGCTTGAACTTTCTCCTCATTTCTCAGCTCTAATCCCATATCCTATAAATGGGCACTGACCCTATTTATAGGGTTATTGCACCTTATCTTTTCGGCTATCTCATTACCTCTTATCAACTAAATTTGCTCTGTGCAAGTCTATGTTATCACACTGTTTTCACAAACGCCTGAAACCGGGTCGATGACCACAAAATGAAGCAGTCGGCTATCAAGGAAAATTCTCTGATGCACCATAATATTATTTTATTGTGATCTATGTCTATGGGCTTGTTTTTCGCCCATCGACGGAGGTATGACTTATATAAATTGTTTGCACTTAAAAAAAGATATTTCTGATAAGAGCTGCGCACGCCTCCTTGCGACTGTCTTGCGCCCCACAGTTTGGAAAACGTTGAATATAACTAACTGATTTATATAGATCGAATAAATGTTAAATCTATTATTTTTTTTTTTTCAACTTTTTATTTGTCATTTACAACTGTACTATGGTACAATAAGTAAATACGGTAAGGGTGGTAAATGGCGTGAGTGGCTTGAATGGTGATCATCCAGTGATGATCTCCATTAGTCAACAAGGTGATCGCGAGGCCAACGACGCCTCAGTCGCCTTCGGGGGTTGGAAGGAAGTGTGGTTGAGGATAAGTTAGCTGCTAATGGATTAGGATGTGTTGATAAGTTTTTGTGAAATTTATTGTAACGTGTTTTAGTAAGTTCGGATATAAAAGGAATTTTGAGATCTTTATGTATAGTTAGGTTACTGACATAGAATGGAGCGTTTACAATGCGGCGGAGGATTTTAGATTGAAGAGTTTGTAATCGGTTGATATTAGATCGTTTAGCTGAAGCGTAAAGTTCAAGTCCGTAAGTCCATATAGGTGCTAGGATGGATAGATACAGTCGTCTTTTATTATGAAGTGTTAGTTTTGACCGGTGATCAAGTAGTCTGGCTAGAAGCTTATATCTTTTGTTTAATTCTATTCGTTTAAGTCGTGTATGAGGATTCCAGGTGAGTCTCTTGTCGAGGTATAGTCCCAGGTACCGCACATGGTCGGCTGAAGGAATAGGAGAATTATGTAAGTAGACAGGGGCAAGAGTTTTCCGTTTCAGTGTAAAGACTATGTATTTTGATTTATGTGGATTAATTTTTATTCGCCATTTTTGCAGCCAAGGTTCTAGTGAATTTAGATGTGATTGTAGAGAGCGGACAGAGAGCGTGGGATCATTGTGTGAGGAGAGAATTGCAGTGTCGTCAGCAAAGGTGTATATAGAAGTAGAGGGAAGTGTAGGTAAGTCGGATGTGTAGATTGAATAAAGTAGTGGGGCTAAGACACTGCCTTGAGGTACTCCAGCTAGAATAAGGATGTATAGAGGATTCGGAAGTGCCTTCAATTATCTGGAAGAAGTAAACGCTATTATTATTATTACTTACTTTTATTTGGGTCAACGTTGCCTGGGACCCAAATGACCGCTTATGAACACATTGCTTTGATGGTAGTTTGACTATCGGATAGGAGATTGAATTGGACACATTTTCCACTTGCAGTAAGTAAAGTTCCGCCTTGAAGTTACTGGGAAACCTATCCATTAATTTCGAGTGCATGATATTTTAGGCCAATACTGCATCTGACCATTGCAACCTCAACCCCCCATAGAAGTCCTCGAACCTTCCGCCTAGTATCTAAAGGCGGCAGTTCTTTAATCTTATTCAGAGAGGATTCAATTGCTTCATTAACCAATGAACTCTCAGGCCACTTTTAGTAGTGATTTCACAGTAATTATGAATCATTTTTAAATCAACTTGGGGAAGTTTTTCATTAATTAAAAAAATTTGATCAAATAGCGAGTTTTTTTTTTGTTTTTTTTGTACCGTGGAAACTTTGTGGCACTTTTTGCAGATTTGTTATTTATATTAAAATTCTATATTAATTGAATTCCAGTTAAGATATATGTGATTCATCAAGAATTTCCCCATCACTTATTGATATTATGTAATTATAAAATACATAACTTTAAAAAAATATATATATATATATACATAATTACCAACACTCTCGCGCACAACACCACGTGACCAGTATTAACTTGTCTTCAAAGAGCCCGCACATTTCTAGTTCCCCACCTAAATTCTTGTATACTGGTCTTGTTATAATGTGATTTACATAAATGTGATTTACATAATCTGACGTTATCTTTTAATAGATTGCTAAGAGTTTTGGCGGCTATCTTGCTTTATCTTTATTTTTTTGTAGAAAAAAAAGAAGAAGAAAGTTCTAATGGTATATTTGTATAGATAGAAGTAGTACTGAAAAGAGATTTGTCAGAAAGGTGGTGAATCTCCTAAAATTATTTCACTCTCATAACTTAAGTTTCTTTTTATATTCAACGTGTGAACCATCCGTGGGTGGATTAAATTGATTTTGCATTTGTTGGCAGTTGGGGCATTAACCAAAATTTGCATTTTTTTTTTTTTTACTTTTTGTTTTATAACCAGAGACCCATAAATTTAAATTACCTAGAGATGTGACATTAATCCATTCATATCATTTTAAAGTAGGTATACTACAATCTTTAGCGGGTATTTATATTGTTTAAACAAAAAAAATAATTGAATTTTTTTGATATGTTTATTAAATAAAGTAGTTATTATTCTAAGATTTAATATTAAATAATAGTTGAGCGATCAGTTAGCCTAATTTTTCTTACAAATTAATAGTGTGATTTTTTTTTTGTTGTATCAGACCAAAAATTCGTAAACATAAAATAAATATGAAACATCGTAACAAAATCATAATTTTACCATAAAATAAGAAATATATGGATGTTTTAGATAGAGATTGGCTATAAATTCCCAAATTTTTCTGCGATCTTTTGAACATCTAATAAATGTAATAATAATAATAATAATAATAATAATAATAATAATAATAATAATAATAATAATAATAATAATAATAATAATAATAATAATAATAATAATAATAGCGTTTAACATTTATTCGATCTATATAAATCAGTTATATTCAACGTTTTCCAAACTGTGGGGCGCAAGACAGTCGCAAGAAGGCGCCGCGCAGCTTTTATCAGAAATATCTTTTTACTTTCTCTTACTCTCCTAGTAAGAGAGGCAAATTTTCGATATTGAGTTTTCACCGGAAATATCCGTTTTGAGGTCCCTTGAGTCCAAAAAAGTGGTTTCTAGCAAATGGCCTGTGTGTGTGTGTGTGTGTGTGTGTGTATCTGTGTGTATGTGAACAGCATGCTCAAAAACTAAAAACCGTAGAAAAGTGAACTTGCTATTCCTTTTAGGTCTTACCATGCGATCATGACTGGTTGCGTTTGCTGTCAACTTCCTCACCGGAAGTTTCACTTTACTAGTTCTTTTTTTTTTTTTTTTTACTTTTTTTTGCATTTTTCTCAAAAATGGCTCCAACGATTTTCTTTAATCTTTGTACATCATCTACACATACAAGGAGCTACAATTTTTATTTGTAACATTTCTCTGGGAAAATTCATTTAAGGGCACTTTTGGGTGAGGGTTGGGGCTAGGTTTTCCTCTAAAGTGCTATTTCAGTTTATTGCACAATTC
Organism: Triatoma infestans; assembly: GCA_011037195.1. NCBI lineage: Eukaryota > Metazoa > Arthropoda > Insecta > Hemiptera > Reduviidae > Triatoma > Triatoma infestans. The sequence goes on from JAAEAF010012756.1 coordinate 12,789, forward strand.
GGTCATTTAAATAATATTAATTAGAGTTAAATATGTTGTTGAAATTCCGAGTTTGAGGAAAATCGGATAACCGGAAGTGCTTTTGTTTTTACACTTTACAAAATGATTTTTTCACTTTTTCGCGATTTTCTCAAAAATGGCGCCGACGATTTTCTTGAAACTTCACATATAAACTAAACATTCAAAGATCTGTAACTTTTATATGAAACATTTCTCTGGAAAAATTCATTTAATGGCACTTTTATGAGAGGGGGTAGGGTTACAGCTTTTTCTAAAGTGCCATCATACTTGATTATACAACTCTATCATCCAAATGAAATTAATTAGAAATAAATAGATGGCCAAAATTCCGAGTTTGAAGGAAATCAGTAAACCGGAAGTACGCTTTTACTGAATAGTTTTTTTCAGTTTTCGACAAATTTCATTAAATTTGGTGCACAAACTATAACCTTTGTCAATTATAATTTTGAGAACTGGAGTAAGAGAAAGTTTTGTGAGTGTTTCACACCAGATTTTTTTAAGTACAAACAATTTGTATAAGTCATATCTCGGTTGATGGGCTTAAAACAAGCCCATAAATCACAATAAAATAGTATTATGGTACACCAGAGAATTTTCCTTGAATAGCCACCTGCTTCTTTTTATGTATGGTCATCTATCGGTTTCGGGCGTTTGTCAAAACAGTGTGATAACATAGACTTGCACTGAGCAAATTTAGTTGATACACTCTATATATATCAACTAATGTATGAGTGTATCAACTAAATTAGCTCTGTGCAAGTCTATATTATCACATTGTTTTGACCAAAACATCATCCTGATGATGAGCGAACGCCCGAAACTGGTCCATTAATACACAAAGAAGCAGGCTATGATGGAAAAGGATAGTGAGATTCGGTCTTTCTTAAAAATAAAAATAAAAAACATATCTTTGCCAACGTTTCGGCAAATATATTATTGTCTTTATCAAGCCATAAAAATAAGAAATGTTAAAACTTTAAAACATGACAATTTTAACTTATATTATAGGAAAATAAATAGGTGGGAACACCTCAACACTGCAGAGAATAATAGAGGTGTTCCCACGTATTTATTTTCCTAAAATATAAGTTACAGTTGTCATGTATTGAAGTTTTAACATTTTTATTTTTATGCCTTGACGAAGACAATATATTTGTCGAAACGTTGAAAAAAATATGTTTTTTTATTTTTAAAACAGGCTGAATCTCACTATTCTTATCCATCATTTAAGAACAGTCGAGAAGAATCTTCCTATAGAAGCAGGCTATCATGGAAAATATCTCTGATGCTTTCCAGCACTGCGGAACCAACTACAACAAGTATTATGTTGTATTGAATATGTAAATATTGTTTTTTTTTAAATATTTTTAAGGTTATTTTAAATGTACCTACTATTATTATTATACTAATTAATAATTAATTACTCACTATATAATTAATAAAGACTATATTTTTCTATTAATAACTTTACAAAATATTTAATATTGTTTTGTGATACATTAAATTAATCGTAATATAAGAATAGCATTTTACAAAATCTAAACTGTTAACAAAAAAAAAAATGCGGCGCGGGGGGGGGGGGATTTATTTATGACAAGAAGTGGGGCGGCGACAATACAGGAAGTTTTGGAAAACCACTGATATATATGTATAAAAACAATACTCGATTGCAGGCGCGTACTTCCGTTTAATAGAGTTGAGCTTTTAATATTATTGTACAACCGGAGCAGAAATTAAATGATAAATAGAAATTTAGGATCACCTATTAAATGTGTATTTTTCACGAAATATAGATATAAATAAAAAAGTATTGATTATTGTTGAGCCAATATTTAAATTTAAAGTATATGGACTATTCCATAGAGGCCCCAAAATAGCTGCACGATTAGAGAAACATAACGCAAAAGCTGAGATGTAGTCGTTAAGGGGACGTTCCAGACTTAACTTGGATATTGATTAATTCGAGTAAAAATTTAGCAAATAATAAGAGCTTCCTTCCATGATTCCTTGAGGAAAATTGGAGTTAAAGACCATCTGAAAAAAAAGTAGATTTAACTGTATTTTATTTCTTTTTAATTATAATATGAATTAAAATTTGAGATTATAAAATTTATCTCTGTGTATGTGTTAAACAGCAATCACGGCTTTAAAACATTCATGTGAAATTTGTGTGGAGTGTGAAAACTAGTTAGCTCTGTGGCGAGTCTGTGTTGTCACACTGTCTAAAAAAAAACGCATCTGAAAGGGCAAACGCCCGAAACCGGTCGAATGACCAACAACAATTGAAGCAGGAAATATTGCAAAGAATTAAAATATAGACATTTTTCAGGAAAAATAAGCTGCAATTTCTCACATTGTAATCATAAATAGGTTCGGCGAAGAAACAAAATAAATGGATCCATTTTCGAGACATGCAAAAAAATGAAAACACTTCAGCAAAAAGTTGGACTCCGATTGGCGAATTTAGTATTTCTCGCAACAAAAGCCTCACTGCGCAGGCTACATCAGAACCTCCCTTAATATAAGTTTTACTAAAATAAGTATCCATTAATAAAAGATTAGTAATCGACGGCGTCCCCCAATTTTACAGAAAATCGCGAATGATTTAGATTAAAATAAAAATAATCTTTAAAGTCGCCCGGACTTTGGATTGAGAATTAGAAGGAAACCCGCTTTCTCGCTTTGGATGAATAGGAATCGCCTGATAGTTCACCCAGTGGATTGAAACTTAAAATAATTTATTTTGAATAATTTTTTTTATGTTTTTACAATCACTAGCTAAGAGTCTATGTTTTTATTATTTTAAAGATAAACTCTAAAATTAGTTCTTGACTTCAAGTTAACATTACTCTTCAATTTACTTATATCACTAACAATTATGAAGCTATTCATTGATTATAATCTATATAAAAAAAAAAAAAGATGTACGGCTTTTGTATATAATAGTAATAAAGGTCCTTCACCACTTAATTTTATTAGCGAGGAGTACACCGCTTTCAAGTTGAGCGCCAGTTTCCCCTTTCGTCTTGTTTATTCATATACTTCTTCTGACTTGCGCAATAAAAAAAAGGCACTTCCATATCTCAAAGAATTCTACAATCCAAACATAAACCTTTCCACGAGGCGTACGCGCAGTAGTATTGAAGAAAATAACAGGAATGCGTGAATTGTTTGTTGTACTTTTCTGTTTAAGCCATTAACAAAAAAAACTTGGTGTACTATGACGCAAGTTTGGTTCGCTTTTCACTTAAAAAAAAAAACAGTGACCGGTATTCTTTGAATTGTCGCTAATTTGGAGTTAGTAAACGTAATTCTAATCTTCCGTGGCAAATTGTTTGCAGAATTTTCAAACATTAGCACTTATTTAAACTACCACGTTGATTTGAACCGTGAAATTTGAGAAAATAGATTTTTCAACATTTTTTTGCCGGTACAATTTTTAGAAAGCCAGTTTTTTTTAAAGAAATGTTTCAACTACTGTAATATCTTTATAATGTAGCAAATTACCCATTTTAAAGAAAGTCTATTTTAAAAACGCTGCACAGAACAAATAACGTTATCTATTACTAAGTCAATATTGTTTCTTTCACTGGTTCTTATATGAAAGTTTCAGTAAACAAAACAAAAAAAAGTCAAAGGAATTAAGAATCTTAGACATACTTCTGGGTTTCCTGTAACCACTTGTAGAGAGAAGTTAACTCTTTATGTCAGAGATATCTTTCGATTCCAATATTTATCTTCGCTAAGACAATTTCTTACAAACATCTGAAAAATCGTTTGGGACATCTCGACAGGTGTTTCTGATGCTTGCCAAAATGTGGTATTATTTTCTAAGGAGGCAAAATGATGAATTATCCTCCTTGGTCCACTGTATCCTTTCCCTAAAAGTCGTTTCAGTGTGTATTACCATGTAATAGCCTCCTCAGATATAGGGAGTGTTGAGGAGAGAATTTAGTTTCAAAAAAATGATTACCTCTTTTTTGGTTTTTTTGAAAGCTGAAGCGGGATTCGAACTACGCTGCCACCAGTATAATGGAGTTGTTGAGGAGAGAAATTGGGTTTGATTGAATAAACGAGATATGAAGACACTGTTATAATGTAGCTATAAGTTTACACTAACTGCACTGGACTTGTAATGATTTTGATAGAATGAAAGGTGGGAGTAGAGATATGACACGATTCTCAGGCATAGGTTCATATACACACGTACCTGCCTTATATAAGGTTCTCCCATTCTAGCCTGCCTATGTCAGAGAGTAGTCTCTGTTAACCAGAGAGAGAGCCTCTCTTCTCTCTGCTGGATACCATTGGCAGAGCTTACGCCGCAAGCTTGGTAGAGCTTACGTTATACTGTTAGATTCTAGAGTAATTTTTGCCACATTGTCGTTAAATGATATAAATAGGGATTGGGAAATATAAGAAGGTAAGATATTATGTTTAACAGATAAATACGTATATCCGCTCAATGATCGATCAAAAGACGCTATTCTTGTATGAAGAGTGGGATGAGTTCTTGATGAGTTCTTTCTATCCACAATGTTATCATGCACCCAAGGTGCTGTCGACACTTTCAAGGAATTCATTAAAATCCTCTAATTTTGTCTGGGAATCTCTTTGAGAATGGGAGTAAGGGAAAATATCCGGACTGTCAACTTATAGAGCTAAGTCCTCTAGGTATCCGCACACTTAGCAGCTCCGCTGCGGCAACCGACATTTTGAGCAGCCAGTTAAAGCAGCCAGCCGAATGAATGCAATCTGTTAAATTTCTCCTTATCAAAAGTTATGGCGAATTTTGTTTCAGCAAGCTAAATACGTGTGACTGCTACGGCAATGGGCGGAGGCTGAGGCAGCCTTACAATACATTTGCCTTGATGCCGCTGCACGTCCTAATGGCTGCCGCAGCCAGCAATTCTTGGCTACCTAGAGCCAAGAAGATACGTCATGTGTCGGATTGGCTGCTGCAGCCGGGCTGCCAGTTGCGCGGGGGCCCTTAATATACTCATACAACACCCTGGGACATCCTCCGGGGACATCGAATTGAGAGCGGGCCCAATTCGAAGCTCCATAATCTATTTATCTACAACTAGCTAACCCGACCACGCTTCGCTATGGCTCAGTCTGATTTTTAGGCTTAACCATGCGTGATTTTGATCATTTGTTTCGATGTTTTGGGATGCTACTAATTCTTCTTTTGAATGTACAATGTTGCAGAAATTAAATGGGAAGGTGATTTTTCCCGTTTCCGGATTTGTAGGAGCAGTGCCGTTACCGAGTTCGAGTAATTGTCTTGAAAATATGGCAGCTGTTGGATCGTTTTGAAGTTGAACTCTTACATTCATTGTTAAATGATTTTTTTTTTACTGTGCTCCAAAGAGTTGAAATATTTCAAGCAGGCATGCAATTCATCAGCTGGTGTTGAGCGAGGTATCACTGGAAGCGTTTGCTGAAATCACCGGTTAGTAACACCAATGCTCCGCCAAATGGAACCTGATTATTTCGCAAGTCTTTCAATGTATGGTCTAATGCTTCCAGTGACTTCTTATAAGCCATTGTACACTCATCCCATACAATGATTTTGCACGCCCGAAGAACCTTTCCCATTCCTGATGTTTTAGAAATGTTACATGTTGGGTTTTCTGTGAAGTGCATGTATAAGTCATGACAGTTTAAGGGCTGAATGCGCTGTTCTACCTCCTTCCATCAACGTAGCAGCAATACCTGAAGAAGCAAGTGCTAAAACAATATGGCCGTATGAACAGATTTTAGCTCGGAATTTCCCATTTCCGTGGGAACTTCGGAATAGAGATACTTATAAGTGGTTGACAAAGAGGTTCAGAGAGTGAGCCACCATCGCAACGCGTCTGAGTCTGTCTATTTCTGCCAACCTCGCGAAACGCTCGGAGAAGTTCCCGTTTCCGTGGGAACTTCGGAGTAAAAAGTATATATAAACACTCTTATATAGAAATGCAACGTTATGTAAAAATTTCAAGTCAATCCATCGACTACTTTTCGAGTTTTGCGGCCACAAACATACGGATGCTGAATTTTTATATATATATAACTTAAAACATCCATTCAATTTGTACTTGTCAAATCTTGCGGTACAATAGTTTCCATCAAATGCTATTATAATACCATACTTTAACAACAAATCAGTTCTCGAATACCAAATCAGTCCTCTAATCCTGGGAGTATAGCTGAAGCACCAAGATTTCTCCACCAATTGAATGACTATTCAAAACTTCATTGGATGATGTCACGCTATTTGTATTATTCAATCAAATATTCTTAAAAATTCATTATTATATTTTTTTATTCGTTTTTTTTTTTTTAATAAAATACATCGTTGTAATAAATATAACAAGTTCCCCAGTGTTTTATTAGAATTATTATTAATGTAATTATATTTTATTATGTTATGTTAACTCTATTAATTTTTTTTTTTTGTTAAGTAGAATTTAATCATGTTAGTTATTAAATAAAACAAGGTAAAATGAGATTTAATGACGTAATGTAGGCTTGATTTTTGAATACGCCTACGTAAGAGGCAATTAATTTTGTTTTTTTATACTACAAAAAAATGTTATTTTAAGTTTATAACAAAATATTGATTAATAATATTTTGTTTTACACTATAATTAATAAATCAACGTAATATAATTAGAATCTATTATAATGGTTTTTTTTTTTTCTCACTCGGGAGTCAAAACTGAGTGGGGGAAGTAAGTCGTAAAAAAAACTGTAATTTTAAAGAATGAAATGCTGTCAGACATGTCTTACGACTTGCATTCTTTTTCATTCAGGCATTTATACAAAACTGTAAACATATGTAGTTAGTTTTGATTTATGTAACTTTTGACTTATTATGTTGAGTTTATTGATCCGTCGGTTTATTGTTTAAACGTCTGGGTTTTTAGTAGACATTTTATACATATTTTTTTAGCTTCCTTTGTGTTTTTTTATTTTTTAGCTGATTTCCACTTGTATTTATTTATTTATTTATTTATTATTACTTTCTCTTACTCCTAGTAAGAGGAAGTATTGTAATCGTGTCAAATTTTCGATATCGAGTTTTCACCGGAAATATCCGTTTTGAGGTCCCCTGAGTCCAAAAAAGTGGTTTTTAGCAAATGGTCTGTGTGTGTGTGTGTCCGTGTGTGTGTGTGTGTGTGTGTGTGTATGTATGTATGTATGTATGTGAACAGCATAGCTCAAAAACAAAAAACCGTAGAAAGTTAAAACTTGATATTCCATTTAGGCATCACCGTGGGATCTGACACTACGTTATCTGTCAAAATTCCTCAACCGGAAGTACCACTTTACTAGTTAGATTTTTTACTTTTTTACGATTTTCTCAAAAATGGCTCCGACGATTTTCTTTAAGTTCGAAACATCAACCACACATACAAAGAGCTACAACTTTTATTTGAAACATTTCTCCGGGAAAATGCTCTGAAGGCACTTTTGGGGGAGAGGTGGGGTTAGGTTTTCATCTAAAGTGCTATTTCAGTTTATTTCACAATTCTGTCATCTAAATAATGTTAATTAGAATTAAATATGTTGTTGAAATTCCGAGTTAGAAAAAAATCGGATAACCGGAAGTGCGTTTACTTTACCACTTTACTAAATGATTTATTCACTTTTTCAAAATTTTCTCAAAAATGGCTCCGACGATTTTTATGAAACTTCGTATATAAACTAAACATGCAAGATCTACAACTTTTATCTAAAACATTTCTCTGGGAAAATTCTTTTAAGGGCACTTTTAGGGAAGGGGTAGGGTTAGATTTTCATCTAAAGTGCTATCCTAGTTGATTATACAATTCTATCATCCAAACATAATTAGTTAGAAATAAATGGATGGCTGAAATTCCAAGTTTCAAGAAAATTAGTAAACCGGAAGTGCGCTTTTACTGAACAGTTTTTTCAATTTTCGACGAATTTCATTAAATTTGGTACACAAACTATAAAATTTGTCAATTATCATTTTGAGAACTGGAGTAAGAGAAAGTTGTGTGAGTGTTTCACACCAGATTTTTTTTTTGAAAATTTCTTTGACTTAACTATTATTTCGATCTGCAACTATCTGTTTCAATTAAATTATATATTACGTCTAATGCTAATTTAAAGAAAATCAATGGATTGAGAATTATTGATAAGATTAAAATTTGAAATTCATTCAGCGTAATTAGAAATAATTAATCTAAAGAAAAAAAAATATGTTCTGTGATTTTCTTATTTACAGCCAATTTTCCTTCAAACTTGGAATTTTTACTAATTTAACAGAATTCATTAATTATGTGTGCACTTGGGAGAATCGGATTAAAAATGGCAGCTAAAGGAAGCGCGAGATCTTCCAAGCATCCCAGAACCCCATTAAAATCTGCTTACCCCGAAATATATTTCAAACAACAGTGATAGGCCTGTTGTAATACCTGATTATTAACTACGGATGTTTGGGCTCTGGAGTTGCGGTCTATTTTGAGTTTGGTGATCATTTGGCAATATTCCTCGGGTAATTTCCAGGCTAAAGTTTAAACTATTCTTTGTAGCATTTTAGATGAGCGAATACTTAACACTAACTTAAAAGCTGCTCGGCCAGTCAAGCTGCGTTGAAGGCGCTCAGTTCATGTGTCTTTACTCCCAAGCTGTAGAAAGCTGCTGAAGAGCTTTGTGGGTTTTCGGGGTTTCAGCTTTATGGATATGCTCCTCATTACGGGCGAGGATAGGTCTGTAGTGAGGTGTTGCTGTGATATCTTTCTTGGACCTTAGAATTAGAATGACACGGGGGGGAGGGTTACTCAAACCCAGGCACTGCAGCCTACCTACCTGTTGAGGCTTATTGTGCCAACCCCTCAATACCTAGTAGAGGAATCCTCCCCTCATGATGAGGTCCTGGACCTTCCCCCACCAGTCCTTCTTAAAGTACGATTTCCTCCGGTCTCAACGTGCCGAAGATCTCGTACCGCAATCTGCCGATTGCAACGCAATCAAACAACAGGTGAGTGTGGCCGGCTCCTCCTCCTCCTGACACAATCTATACAATGGCTCCGAATCAACCAAATCCCTTGGACCTTTATCAGCCATCTATTTGGATCGCTTCCTTGGCATCGTGGTTTACGTCCCACCTCTACGTAATGGGGCTCATGCCAGAGGCCCCTTCTATATAGTTTCTGAAATAGAGGAAGAAACATACATCTATCTTATGACAGATTGCCTAGGTTGTGAAGAAATTAGAAGTAGTTTAGGCTATTTCCCATTAAGGTTATGGTCCGATTTGTTCGGACTGCTGTGAATCTTAAGTGGGTTAGACCCGGGTCTGGAATTTTGTTCTAGATCCGGTTTGTTATTGTTTTACTTTTGGATAGGCCCCAGTCGGGCTTTGGATAGACGAATAATGGTCCCTTCCCACAGACGAATAATAGTAGTAATAATAATAATAATATATTTAAGGGTAGGAAATAGCTAAGTGGTTAACCAAGCGGAGGCCAGCTGTGCTACCCTTAGAGTTTTTCTTCCTAGGAGCCTGTACAGCTCACTGTCGTGTGATGAACAGTATTGTCTGTAACGAGAGAACACTGTACGGAGGCTGGCAATGAGAAGGCTCCGGGCGCCAATGACCATAGATGTAGACGCGCCTTAAATTAAAAAAAAAAAAAATGTATATTTATATATTATATATATATATATAATACTTGACTAAGAAACTTGTTAGTATCTTATCGAGAAAATCACAGACATTTAAAAAATTCTTCAGTAATGTAGGACTTCCGGTGTAGTGTACGGAGGTTTATAGAAAATCTTTGCACTTTTGGCTGACCTATTTTGGTTTGGAAGCTTCCGTGTTAAGTGCTTTGTTAGTATCAAAAATGGAATACGAAGTTGGAACTTATGACAATTTTTCGTTTTTAAGATGTTCATATACACACGCACACACAGAGAGAACTTTTTTTTTTCTAATTCCATGGACTTCAAACCAATAATTTCCGGTAAAAACTCAATTACAAAAATTTGAAAAGATCGCTATACTTTCTCTTATTATGAATAATAATTGGTTTACTTCCGGTTAATCAGGTTTTTTTTTTTTTTTTTATAATTAAAACTTTTGTAAAATGTAATTAATTGTTTCTTTTTTGTTTGTTTCAGGTAAGTCTTATCACTGTAAGAATTATCATTTGAAAAGTGAGTTTTTGTTTTAATAGTTATATATATGTTGTATATTTTTTTACTTTGCATTTTGTTGCATGTGATATTATTATTATCCTATCAATATCCTATTTATTTTCAAATAGTCCATGATAATAAGGTCATGTCCCAAATAAGATCGCTTATAGGTTAATTAATTAGTAATTACTATTGAATTGCCATTAATTATTGATACTACATTAAACCGCCAATGTATGTATGTATAGTGCATTTAATACAAACCGACGCACCATCATATTCTATATATGACGTGCTTGATCTATACTTCCTTTTTAGTTCCCAATTGGACTCCTTAATAGTTCTCCACGATAAAGACCTTCCCATTCTATTTAGCAATTTAATGATTTACTAAGTTAATTAGATATAATTAATCTTGAGTTTAAATAAAAAAAAAGTTATAAAATTGTATCATTATTAAGATTAATAAAACATCTTTCATAGATATGTTGTGGATTAAATTTTTAGTTTTAATTTTTTTTTCTCTAATTGGTGATGTAATTTTGATTTTATTATTATTTTTTTTTTTTTAATTAATTATAGCCCTGAACTGAAATCATAATAAATAGTTCATACGATAAATAATAGCAGTGAAATAATTAATTGCATATTTAAATGAAGTTTTAAATAAACATATAAATATCTTTTTATTACTTAAAAATATTGATACAAAGTCTTGATACAAATTATTCGTGCTTTATAAAATATTCAAATAAATGAATCATTTTATTATTAACACAATATTTTAAATTGAAATTTTAATTGTAAATTATTGTGTTTTTTCTGTTTTTTTTTTGCAATAAGAACATTTCATTTATTATTTTGCAATAATTGATTATTTGGAATTTAGTGAGTCAGCAGTATTTTACGTATCAAAGAAATTTTCCTTATAATGAATCAAAAACAGGTATTTATTATCTTCAATAACTTAGTAATATTCCATTCGATCACACCAAAGTTCTCTTAGATTTAGTTTCAGTTAGTCTTTTGATGCTCTGCTGCTTTATGGCGGCCTTTGCCACTTTCCTCCTCAATGGTCTTGCCTCCCCCCTTAGAGTTTAGATTTGCATTTCTTGTTCGTTAAATTACAGTCCAATGCTTCCCCTCATAATGCTGTAAGAAGAAGACCAGTAATCGTGACTATATGGCGAATTAGAGTTTTCATAGGAAATACTTTCTTGTTTTAAGATCCCCTGAGCTTAAAAAAAAAAAAAAAATAATAATAATAATCTGGGGTGAAACACTCAATACAACTTTTTCTTATCCCCAGTTCTCAAAATTATAATTGATAAATCTCGAAAATATAAATGAAATTCGTCGAAAACTGAAAAAAAAAAAACTGTTCAGTAAAAGCGCACTTCCGGTTTACTAATTTTCTTAAAACTTTTGAATTTTGGTCATCTATTTATTTCTAATTAATTTTGTTTGGATGATAGAATTGTATAATCAACTATAATACCACTTTAGAGGAAACTGTAACCCCATACCTTCCCTAAAAGTGCCCTTAAATGAATTTTCCCAGAGAAATGTTTTAACATAAAATATGTAGATCTTAGCATGTTTAGTTTATATATGAAGTTTCAAGAAAATTGTCGGAGCCATTTTTTTGAGGAAATCGCTAAAAAGTGAAAAAAAAATAATCATTTAGTAAAGTGTCAAAACAAACGCACTTCCGGTTATCAGATTTTTTCAAACCGGAATTTCAACAATATATTCAATCTAATTAACATTATTTAGATGACAGTATTGTCTAATAAACTGGAATAGCAGTTAAGATAGAAATCTAACCCCACCCCTTCCCCATAGAAGTGCCCTTAAATGAATTTTCCCGGAGAAAAGTTTCAAATAAAAGTTGTAGCTGACTTTGTATGTGTAGTTGGTATATCAAGTTTAAAGAAAATCGTCATAGCCATTTTTGAGAAAATGTCGCAAAAACAGTAAAAAAATCCAACTAGTAAAGTGGCACTTCCGGTTGAGGTATTTTGACAAATAACGCACCATCAGATCCCATAATGATATCTAAACGTAATATCAAGTTTCAACTTTCTACGGCTTTTCATTTTTGAGCTAAGCTGTTCATACCACACACACACACACACCATTTGCTAAAAAGTACTTTTTTGGACTCAGGGGATCTCAAAACGGATATTTCCGGTGAAAACTCGATATCAAAAATTTGACACGATTAAAAAATACTTCCTCTTACTAGGAGTACAAAAATGTCTCAAAATATCTGTATGTGTACAAAATATCTCAAAAATAAAAAAAATCACAACTTGATTATTCCATTTATAGCTTCCATCACCGTATTGGCAGTAATGAATTTCGGTGTCAAAAATCCATCAACCGGAAGTGTGTACAGCTTTACTCAATGTTATTTTCAATTGTTTGTGATTTTTTTCGAAAATATCTTGCAATGATTTTCCTGTAACACGTTGATGAATGTCGAGAAAAAAAATAATAAGTAGTTACTATTCAAACTAAGCCGGGAAACCGCGTAGGCGACCCGGTTCAAGCCATGGGGTACACGCGAGGCTGACGTTTATTTGAACGACTACTTTGGGCCTCTAGTCTCTAATTTAAGGCGTTTTTTCATATTATGTAAGCTACACGACTCAGCAGATCAATCTATACAATCTCGGCCTTCAGAAAAAAAGAAGGAGGTAATTATGTTTAAATAAATAAACAATATAACGAGCAGCAATAGTGGTAAAACTTTTACAGCACACGACTCACTCACTGTAAGAAAATTTGTCATTTCGCGATGAAAGAATTAATTAAATTAGTTTAGGTGAAATACAGTGTTATATGTTAATATCATTTATATTAACTATCATAAATTAATTAAATCTTTTTATCCCCCCCCCCCCACCATTTCTTGTGAACAAATATAAATACATAACATTTCAGAATATATCTATCTAAACTGGATATAAATAATTCTTGCAATTTATAATTTTATCTTATATGAATAATTCTAAACGATTTTATATTATAAAACCGTTAGGTTTTTATTTATATTTACAATTTAATTTAAATATCATAAGTAAACTTATGGAATAATATAAATAAGATACATTTCCTTTTATTTATTATAATAATGCCAGTTCAACTATATCAGTTGAGCCATTTCTAGTATCTATCGTAAGTTTCCGGTCAAAACATCCGTTCTTATTGTGCCACGTAACCGGATTTCCTAGTACAATTTTTAAAGATTTATCTTTTATTTTGTATTTTTTTTTTTTTTTTGAGCCAAATACGAATTGGTGCTCGCCGCAGAGAGTTATAATAAATTTAACTGGAGAGGTTTTTACTTTCTCGTTCAGTTTTTATTGGAACTATAAATGTTCTGAGACAAAGAAATATGTATGTATATTTATTGCTCATAAAGATGAAATCTTACAGCAAGGGTTTGGTTAAAGTTAAGTTAATACAAATAAAAGAAACTATTGTAAAAACACAAATATCATCATAGTTACAATAAGTAAGAAAAAAATGGATAGCATAAACTTAAACAATATCTGGTTACAAGGGAACTTAATTAAACATCTATATATGTGTACAAAATAATAGTAATAATAATAATTATCAAAGAAGAAGAAAACAAAAAACAAAAATAAATAAATAAATAAATGATAAATGAATGAGATGGTTTCACTTCCGTTTTTTCCTTCTTTTTCTTTCCCCCTCCTCTCACCCTTCTTTTTTGTTTAATTCAGTTTTGATTTTCCTTTTTATTTTATAACATCTCATTCGTTTATTATTCTTCTTAGTTTTAAACAATTACTCACAAACATATAAATATTGTTCAGCTTCATTTCACTATCTATAGCTAGCAAGTTTACAATTGTGTTTTGGTGTAACAAATAACAAGCCAAATATTTTTCTCGAAAGGTTTCTAAGGTTGGACAGTAAATCAAAAAATGATCTAAGGTATCAATTTCACCCGATTTGCATAACTGGCAGGGATCAGAACTGGAAAACAAATATTTTTTCCCATTCAAGAATAAACTAGGTGTCTTTTTACTTGCCAAACGTAGTTGGGACACAATCCTTAGTTTGTTCATGTGTACAGTAAATCCAAAATATGGTTCCATCTCCCCTAGCGCACTAATATTTCTATAATATACATTAAATGACGAATCAGTTACAGCTTCAATATCATTACTAATTAGAGAATTTTTAAATGACTCTAGCAATCTATTATAGTTTCTTGATATTGACTCAGGATCCTGATTATCCCACACGTCCTGGGCTCCAATCATCGCCAAGTACTGACTCATAAATGCACACCAGTTATATGGGATATTTTTGTTATCTATGAACTGAAATAGTTTATTATAACAAAGTTTCGGGATTTGTTCATTTGTCATAAGCAACAGCTTATTCCACCAACCAATCATTCTTTTAAATATCCTGAATTTAACGTGAATTCGCCCTGTTTCCGATCTCACATAGCTACTAGGAGTGTTAAATGGAAGATGGGCAACTGACCTCTCTCCAACAGATAAGTGTACTCCGGTCCCCAGACTTCGGAAGCGTAGAGTAACAAAGATTCTGCAAGCGAATCAAATAACTTACACTTAGTATCCCATGTGTCGGATTTACAATTTCTTAGGATTTTCAAAACAGCAGATTTACCCGAGGCGCATTTAGAAACAAAATGTTTGCTAGCCTCTCTAAATTTCCCAGAGGAAGAGAGAGGTACTCCAAGATAGGTAAATTTATTGACCACTGTAATGGTTTTGTTACAATACACAAATTGATTAATTTTACCCAATTTTCCTCCCTTTCTAAAGGGTACTATGAAAGTCTTATCTGTATTAACCTTCAAACAGTTTTTTTCACAATAATCAAATAACAGATTTAATTTACGTTGCGCGTCGAGCCAGGAAGAACTTAAAACCACTAAATCATCCGCATATAATAAACAGACCAGTTCTTTATTCGGTGTTAAGGATATACCTGGGGCACTATTTATAGCAAAATGATCAGCTATCTCATAAATAAATACCGAGAATAATAAGGGGCTGAGAATATCCCCTTGAAGAACACCTTCAGTTACCGGTATGCTGTCCGAGAAATTATTACCTTCAGAAATGCTAAAGTTTGCTGCACCGTACAAAGAAATATAAAGAAAAGGTTTAAGAAAAAATGCTTTTATCGTGAGAAAGAGAACAGCATGTTTAGTGAAGTATTTAAACTTAAACATTGATTTCAGATGTTAAAAGTTATTATTTCTCAATAAAATTATTTACTTTGTCTTACTGGAGAAATTGCATCAAGAGGAATTGCATTGGAACAAATAATCACCATCAAATTCACCAAACAAAAGATAGGCTTTAATAGTTACGCATCGAGGCACTACCACTGAGCCTCCAAGCAACGTCAACTACGCATTACCTCCCTTATCACGCCCACTACTTTGTATTGGAGAATGAGCTTCAATATCGACAGCCGATCTCCCACCTAGAAGCTGTTCGATAGAAACTGAATAAAAAAAAAACAAAAAAAAACAATCAATCGTCAAGTCAAATATAAGAGTTCAGTTCAGTCGACAGATCAACTTTGACGATATTCTACAAGTATTAGCCTTAAAAGTTTCATCTAATTAGCTTCATTACTCATCAGGCCACATACATCAGCCAAAGCTGCCATTGTCTACATTCATTACGCTCCCAAC